>AYEL01083378.1:0-56534 GCA_000484575.1 Olivierus martensii | reverse complement strand
GGCAGGAAAGTAACCTTCCGTTTCCCCTATGGTGAATCGTTCCTAGTGCCTTAGGAACTAGTGGGGGAGTACTATGGCGGTCCTGCTTTCCCGTTTGCCCGTATCTTGCTAGTGGCGCTGCGATCTCTTCCTTACTTCCGGACCAGTCGTTCTCGGACACTTTGACTCCTGGACTCGACGAGTTAACAACACCTATGACCTTGAGAATTTGGCGACATGCCAAAAGCTTCATATTTACATAGTATGTGAAGAGGAGTTTCATTTTTCTTTCAGTATCATCTACAGTTGGAACTATCAGTAATCCTAATTAAGTAGAGATGTCTTTTAAGTTGGCATTACCCTTTTATAATTCTTGCTTGACTTTTATGCAATGCAAATAACTTTTAATTTTTTTGTAATGAAGAATCTAAGATAAGATTCTTTGTTTGCCATAGTCCAACTCTATATTTCCAATAATAGAGATGAAGAGCTGCCAAGTAGTTCCTGACAACTGCCCAAATGCATCAGATCTGATCTGTCCAGAGCAGACTCAGGCAATAAAGGGATGAGATGCTCATTCCTTCAACAGCTCATCTTCAACCTCATTCCATCAATCTCTCTATCCCTGGCATCCAAACAAGTTGAGCCAGTTCCAAAGAAATGATAATTTCCAAAAAAGCTTTGTAGTAAAGTGGGAATTATCAAATGTTTTTAATGCAGCTCAACTCTTTATAGGATATAAATGTTTATTAACATATCCCCTATGAAAGTTGATTTTAATATATAGATATAGATATAGCATCAAGGATATAAATGTTTATTAACATATCCCCTATGAAAGTTGATTTTAATATATAGATATAGCATCACCTGGCAAATCGACTGAGCATGCTTTTCATGAGGTTGTTTCCCTCATTGAGAGAGCTATTGGATACAAGGAGATTGCCCTTGGTGCTTTCCTTGATATTCAAAGGGCTTTTGACTTTACTTCTTTTGAGCAAATTAGCCTTGCTGCTTTCAGACATGGAGTCAATTCAATAATTATTTGTTGGATTGGCTCCATGCTGAGGTATAGGGTTGTTTTTAGCAGGCTCTATGAGGAGGAAGTTATGATTATCACTGATAGGGGATGTCTGCAGGGGGGTATTGTCTACCCTTCTTTGGTGCCTTGTGGTGAATGAGTTATTGGCTTTACTCGATGGGAAGGGTTTCTTCGTGTTGGATAAGCTGACGACATAGCCATCATTGTAGTGGGGAAATTTCCTAGGACTGTTTCTGAGGTCTTTCAGACAGCTAGTTTTTTATTGGTGTAATAGGGTTGGGTTGTCTGTTAATCCAGCTAAGACTGTTATTGTGCCTTTTACTTGGAGAAGACAGTTGGTGGGGTTATCTGAGCCGACCGTCTTCGGTAAAAGGTTGCAGTTTTCTACCCAGGTCAAATACCTTGGCGTTTTGCTTGACAAGAGTTTGATTTGGAAACCACACATTGAGTTTGTTGTGGGGAAAGCGTGTAGGGCCTTTGGGCTTGCAAGTGTATTTTGGGTAAGACTTGGGGTCTTAGGCCAGGGCTGCTGTTTTGGATTTATACTATGGTTGTGAGACCTATTCTTACTTACACTGCCATTGTTTGGTGGTGAAGGGTTTTACTTAAAACTTGTAGGGCTGAACTTGGAAAGATTCAAAGGCTGGCCTGTTTGAGCATTACTGGGGCTATGAAAATTGCTCCTACTGGTGCTCTTGAACTTCTGTTGTGCATTCCTCCTTTGCATTTGTTTGTTGAGGCGAGTGCTTGAGAGGGCTATTATAGACTTCATCCTTCTGGGAGAGGGATTTCTTGGACCCATAAGATGGAGCATTTGTCTTTTGAGCGGGGGCAGGATACACTGTAACATTCTTGGCATGGTTAAGGATTACATGGTACCTAGATTTAACTTCTTCCGACCCTTCACTGTCGTTTTTCCCAGTTTGGAGGACTGGGGAGGGGGATTTGGGTGCAGTATCAAGGGAGGTTTGGTTTATGGACGGTTCTAAAACCACTACTGGTGTTCGGGTGGGGGGTTTATTGCGAAGGGATGTGGATGTTTTATTCCTATTCCCTTGGGTGGTTTGCCAGTGTCCTTCAGGCAGAAATTTTTGCTATTTCTGCATGTGTTAAAGTTAATCTTGATAGGGATTATGCTTTTAAGCCTATTTTTATCCTATCTGACAGTCAGGCTGCTTTTAAAGCCCGATCTTATTATTATAAAAAATTTAAGATGGACGTGCAAAATTTATCTGAAAATGCCTGGTTTGAACCAGGCATTTTCTATCATTACTGCCACGCTGCCGGATATACAGTACATTTAAAATTAATGTAATAAAACATACTAATATTTCATTATCGTATAATTACAAGTATAGAATTAAAATATCTCTTTTTTTAAATTAAAATTCTATAATTAAAAAAGTAATAAATTATTTTCTTCAACGTTATGCAGCATTACCACACCTCTCTTTCTTAAATAAAAATAATTATTGTATTATAATAGATTTATATAGCATGCACAGAATATACAGTACAGTGTGTATATATAATAATATTGATACGATTTTCTATAGCTATGTTGCAAATTTATCAATAATTTCTTCATATTCAATTTAATCATTCAACAAATTCATTTTCAATCCAAAACAGAACAGGATGCTTAAACTTTATATAATCATATAATTAATTTTTTTATTTTTAAAGCAAAAAAAAAACTTTAATATATATAAATCTATTTTTAATAAAAAAAAACAGTTTAATTTAAAGAGTTACACTATTAATATTAGGAGCATTCGTCATGGCCGCATGAAATACACTCATGAATTCACTACAGTGCCACATATATATTTTTAGAGGCCCTAGGCGCAACATCACTATGAGGCCTCAAAAGAACATGTAAATTTCAGTTAATCAAATCCATATGCATTTTTTTAAAGTTTATTGAAAATAAAAGCAGACATTTCCATAATAAATCATTTAAATAAACTAAAAATAACATAACATTGATCGTTAACACAACGATACATAAAATCATTGGTATACATATAATTTGCATTAAAAAAAGTATAAATAAAAATCAGTTCAAATTTAAATTTAAGAAATAATAATAACTAAAAGTTTTTCCTGGCTTTGATTTTAGCAAATATATCTATAATGTTATCATAATTAATCGAGTCCATTACGTCTGATTCAATACATAATAACAATAGGCCCTGGTTTCATTTTGGTGCAAGTTGCTTCTTAAATAATTTTTTATTCGTTTCGTGGTTTCAGCATTTGCACTTGAAATAGGCATCGTCAAAAATATTTTAAAAATTGTTTCGACGTTCGGAAAAGTAAATTTAACCCATCATTTATAAATTTGTACATGTTTTTAATTGAATTTTCTTACTTTATCATTATTAAAATTTGATTAAATTTAAAAATTTTTTTTAATTTTTATATATTTGTTAAGTAAATTAAATTTTCGATATTCTTTATAAAATTCCAATAAAACATTATTTAAACTTTTTACTAATATACAATATTTGTTTATAATTCCATCAATATTTTATTGTAATACAATATTGTATAGTTAATTGTTAATATCAATCACGAATGTAATATGGATTTGTTAACATATGTTTTTATGAGCTTTCTCCACAGATGTATAGCTTTCTTTAATGGATGGAAAGCTATAAATAAAATTAAGTAATAATAAAATGTTAACTGTATAAAGATAAAAAAAAATCATAAGTTACATACTGTCATATATATATACAGTATACAATGCAGTGTTGCTAGGCCAAATCAGAATGCTACGGAATTATGCATCAATCTAATATATACATACATACAGAAGAGTTATTTATTTATATAATTTAAATTCTCTATTCTGTAAAATTAGTGGAAATTATAGTCTAGGAAAAAAGTTAATATTTGACGGAAATTGAATAGATATACGAAAATCACAGACATGTTTATTCCATATTAGTAAATAGCTCTAGTTTAGTTATTATTTGATACTAATAAATTATAGTCAAGTTAATTATCGTGTAAAATGATTTAAACTTTATTGATATAAAGCAGAGGTGTCCAACCTTTTGACTTTCTTGGGCCACATTTGAAGAAAAAAAATTGTCTTGGGCCGCACATAAAATATACTAATTTCAACGATAGTTGTTAGGCGGCCGGATGAGCACGTGGTAACACGTTGGCGTGTCACGTAGGAGGACCCGGGTCCGGCATCTCCTGAGAAGATTTTCGGGGTTCCGGGTCTGGCGTGTCACGTAGGAGGACCCGGGTCCGGCATCTCCTGAGAAGATTTTCGGGGTTCCGGATCTAGTCCAGTGATCCTCGTCCTTCACCATCCGGCCCCCCTCCATGTGTGTAGGTGCAGCCCATGGTTGGAACTGGCCCCAACCCTTAATATTCTCACTGATTGGAAAGGGGCGTAAAACCAAAAAAAGTTAGTTGTTAAGCAAAAATTTAGTAATAACGTACAATATATGATATCCACCATGACAAATATGCAAAAATGTTGCAGCATAATAATCTTTGACTTCTTTTCATTTAGAAAATTTTTTAAAAATCATTGAGCATTTGAACAGGTCAAGAAGTTTTAATCACTAAAATAAGAAATATTTTAGAAAATGGAAATAGGAAATGTAGATAGGTATTTAAATAATAAAAACTTCATGAAGTACATAAAAATCTCAATGGTTAAAGAAGTTTACAATTTAGGTTGGGTCGCATTCAGTACAGCAGTGGACCGCGGGTTGGACAGCCCTGGTATAAAGTTATTTTATTATGAAAAATCAATAATTTTATCCGATAATATTAAATGTAACGACGATAAATTTTTCCATCTCATTTTTTTAAATTTCTATCTATGAAATACTATATGCACAACTAAATAATAAGCTTAGCCGATAGAGTAAAAAATAAATTATCTGTTTTA
The DNA here is from genome assembly GCA_000484575.1 of Olivierus martensii. NCBI lineage: Eukaryota > Metazoa > Arthropoda > Arachnida > Scorpiones > Buthidae > Olivierus > Olivierus martensii. The sequence goes on along the minus strand of AYEL01083378.1, from coordinate 51,591 downwards.
CATATATTTTCATAATATGAATCTGAGAAATCTTTTCAAACAATTTTTCTATGAGAGAAAACAAAAATATTTATACTGTGCTATAGCAGACTTATGTGAAAATTAATGACTATTTCAAAATTCAGATTCATATTATTAGAATAAAAGTGAATTTGTAATCATCTGAATATGCAGTACTTAATTTTTAGAAATTATGCATTAGAATGAGAGTGAAATAAATTAATTTGAAAGAATTCTGCAGTTAATTTTTCATAACAAAAAAATGGCTATAATCAAAGAGAAAATTAGCAGGACAATGATTTTCATTTTATTTACTGCTGATGATAATATACTAAATAGTCTACAGCTGTTTTTTTACTTTTTAATTCTCTTTCTACATTTATTAGATAAGCCGAAAAGTCCTCCCATCATTAAGCGCTGTCTATAAGCTTAAGCTAGGTTGGCAGTTGACACTATCAGAGCCATGGAGGTAAGAGATAGATGGAGATGGAGTGTCTATTCAATCCAGCCAACAAAATTGAAGCCAGGGCGGAGCTTATCTGCCATATTGGTATATCCAAAACATTATTGGTGCTAATGTTATCCTATGTAGATAGAAGGATTTTTAAGACACTTTTAGTCAGAAAACACGCCAAGTTGTGCTGCCGTTGGTTGTAACCACCGAAGTGATAACAGAAGAGCAAATTTAACGTTTTAAAGGTAATGTAATTCTTTCAAATAATTTATTTTTATTCACAAAGACAAAGTAGTAACTCTACCGTCTATAGATTGATATTATTATAGGACTAAGTATGTTTAAGTCCTGACCGTTTCTGATTGGTTGAATAACATTTTCTCAAATACGCATGCGTCATTTTCCTCCAACTTTCGTGCCGGCAACTATAATTAATATTATGTTTGTCTATTTTATCGAGTTTATATCGAAGTTTATCAAGTATTTTCGTTCCAAGCAGATAGTAGAGTTGCTTTTAAAGATACATAATGAGATGCTTACATTCATTCTCATTCTTTACTGTACTGTTTAAAAAATTTTGTTCCGAGAATAAAATTATTTAAAAAAACGGTGAAAAATTTTCACCGTTTTTTTAAATAAGTTTTCAGTGAAAAATTTATAAAATTTTGCAATTGAATTAAGCATCACTTTTTACTCGTTACCTGCAATTTTATAAAACAATCTAGAATCTAAGCAGAATAAAGAGTATATCGGAAAGATGAATTAGGGAAAAAGTAACAATGTTTGTAAAATAATTTATATATTTAAAAAATGTTATCAAATTGCAATTAATGTTATAAATAAATACTGTATGTTTCAGAAAAGCTATTATACAATTATTAAAATTTGTTACGTATATTATATAGTTAAGTCTTAATATTTGGTCTCATTTATTATTGTAAGGGGTTTTATCATGAAAAAGATTGTTATTACAGTTTTAAGATCAAACTTCGAAAGGCGGCCATCTTGGTCAACCCAAAGCCTGCTTCAAGTTTAGTGACGTCATGCCATCTCCATCTATCTCTTACCTCCATGATCAGAGCACACTCGGACAATGCGCGCGCATCCACTCAGACCGCTTCATCCGAGTAGAATAAACTCGGTTTGCAACCAAAATACTCGGACCGAGTGGCAGCCGATTGGAAGTTTAAGATGGCGGAAATTTTTTAATTTTAGATTTAACGCGCCTTAAAAGTTCATCAAACTGAATAGTGGTCAATCGTGGGTGGTTTTTAAATGAATTTTGATCTTCATTTTCCACCTCACGCAGAAAATTGGAAAAAGCGCCTAATTGCCCACGCCTGAGAATCCATTCTCGCCTAACTTCCTCTTTTTTGTCTATTCTGTTTATTATTAATGTGACTGTATAGCTCCTACAATAACATATTAGCCACAACATCTATCCCTTCAAGCACGAGATCCGCCATTTCACCTCAGACTACAGACCGAGTGCAGTCGGAACGTGTAAACCAGGGGTTCCCAAAGTTTTGTCTATGTAGGCCAAATTGCAAATTCCAAAATATTTGGCGGGCCAAAAAAAGTGGAAAAATACGTTCAAATTGATAAAAAGTTAGGCACAAGGGAAAAATTTATATTAATTTTATAACATACTCGTTCTTTATTTATGCAATAATTACTTTTTATTACAAACTGTTTAAAATAACACATTTCAAAAATAATTAAACCAAAGTAATAAATAATCATCATCATAATATATATTATTAGTCAAACGTGGTTGGCTGATGTCCCTTTTTTGGACGAACCACTGTATCGATTTTTATAACTAAGGTATCGTTAGAAAGGTCTAATTTACGGATGTATGTATCCCCGGGTTAAGCCGGCCCTGTCCACGTGTACTTCAGGTAAAGGTGGACAGTTACTGATGAGTAGTGAGCAAGCGCAGTCGGATAAAAACGAAGGGCTAAAGAGAGTTACCTGGAGAACAAATGTAATTCTGGTTGCTTATGTAGTGGACTATATCTCGATGCCGCAATAATTGAATTTTGGTATCAAATTATAAACCGCGATAAATCGAGAATCGCAATAATCGAAACCGCGATAATCGAGGTATTCCTGTACTAACTATAAACAAACAAATTAGAACACAGTGTGACAGACGTTCTTGACCAACCATTCTCAACCTGCGACCCGCTAAGCTTTTACATGCAGTCTGGAACACACAGTCATGAATTTAGAAAACGAAAGTGCGGAATTCTTCTCCCATGTGCAAAAAATAAATAAATAATTCTGATATTAAATTTTTTCTAAATTTCTAGATTAAAAAAAAAAATTAATATTCGAATTATTAGCAGTTCTTTAGAAAAATTAGAATTTTCCTAATTTGCTAGATCCTTCCTGATGCACTCATAAAATTTTACAGGTTTATAGGTCAGTTTGAAAGACACTGACCTATGGCATTCACAAATTGAGAAGTCGAGTTTTTTGTAGGTGATTTTTCAGATTAGTATCTTTGTGTGATCAGAACTTTTTTATTGTAAAATGAGAGAAAATATAAGTGTGTGTATAAGAAAAAATGTTTATTATAGTAAAGAACATATATTTTTATTACTTAACTGATTATCAAAAAAATACTAAATATCATATATATTATTAGTCAAACGTGGTTGGCTGATGTCCCATAGTGCTCCACTTCTGCTTTCGATTTGCTCTTTTGGTTTTGATTTGGTGGTTGGTTTGATGGTGGTATATAGATGCAATTCCTGGTAAGATATTAATTTAGATGATGAACAACAATGTAAAGTATGAAAATAAATATTTCTTAAACAGTTAGTGTTAAGTTAGTATTGTGGTTATTCATCATGAGATTAGCTAATGGCCGGAATCTCACAAAGCAAGAATCAATTACCATATTTTACATATAGTTAATACTTCGAATAGTGCGAGAAATTTGTGGAACCCATTATTCGCACTAATCGAGGCCTACCTGTATTACACATCCATGGAGACATTATACACCCTTGTCTTACTCCTTTTTTAATTGTAAGCCACTCTGACTCGCACTTGTAGAACTGTTTTTATTCATTGCTTTCACTGTCCCAAGCAGCTGTTTATTCACACCATATTGCCTCAGCACTTTCCACAGATTACTTCTAGTCACTCTGTCATAGGCCTTCTCAAGATCTACAAAAGTACAAAATATGTTTTTCCTCACATTGAGATATTTCTCCACAATCATACACATTGAGAAAATCTAGTCTGTACATCCTCTTCCACTCCTGAAGTCACACTGCACATCCCATACTCTTCTCAGTCACCTCTTCATTTTCTGATCAAAATCTTACCAAATACATGACTCAATCATATATCAAATACAAATGCCTCCCCAGTTATACTCAGCAAATAATTCTTGCATCCCTTTGTAAATGGGGACAATCACAGTTTTAGTCCAGTTATTTGGAACCACACTTTTCATCCAACTCAGTTTACACAGGTTCCACATCCATTCCACAATAGATTTCCTAACATTCTTCCAACATTTCAGCTGTGATCCCAGCCATACTAGAATTCTTACCACATTTCAATCTGCCAATTGCATTCACAACCTCTTTTTCACTGATTTGTTCATCACACTCCTATATATTTCTTACAATCATCCTTATCTCCTCACTTTTGCCCTCATCCCTTTGTCTAATAAATGTAAAAGCTGCAGATGATATAAAATAGGCTTATAGCCTACCTGTGTTTTATGGTGTGAATAAGGACTGGTAATGATATGTTGAGACAAATTGACAGAAGCTACGTTTGAAAAACAAACAACTTTTTTTATTAAGAGAGAGAGAGACGTTTTACAGACTTGACCCAACAGTGATATCGGAAGGATAAATACCTATGAATATATATCTTTATATTCTTCCAAGTGGAATCGGGAATAAAATGTCCTTATAAATTGGTCAGTTCTTGTTCTTTTTAGACGACAAAAATTCTTCCCCTTTTCCCAGCAGTGCACTATTAAATATCCACTAAGTTTCAGGCATTGTTTTACTAAATTATTCTTTTATATCTTTGATTTAACGATTCCCCTTTTTCTCTATTCTGATACTTGCATGTAATTAACATAAGTCATTGTAGTTAATTTGAATTCTTGTACTTCAAGAGTACCGAGTCTTATTCTCTGTGGTTCTTCGTTGGTCCACTTGGAGCTAAGTATATATATCTCTCTCTGAGTGTTTGCACAGACTTTTTCTATGACTTATTCTTTTGAGATTTGGCGACTGACTCTTTTTGGTCGCAGTCTCAGGCAGATTACTGACCCAGTCTCATAATACATTAATTCTTTTCCTAGAGGAAGACAATGTTTGTTTTCATCGTCTTTCACCCCAGGTTATATTAAATTCTATTTACGGCTTTATCACGACACCTGCAAATTGTATTAGTTTCAATTTGATTGTTATTTCCTTTTCAGTTTATTATTATTTAATTATGGAGGACAAGGTTCTCTGGACCAGCTGGCATCATAAACAATTTCTATCTTTTGTTTATCCAACTAAGGTGTTACTCCAATTATATTTCTTTTATGTTTTTTTATGAAGAGGCGTAGAGTGACACTTTACAGCAGGTCCAAATTCCGTGTTCCCACATAAGTTTGTGACGCTCGTGGAAATATTCTCTCCATTTATCAACTACCTTAGAGTCATCCCACAACATTCTACAATTTTATTTTTTACTCCAGACACACCTATACCTTTTTCCATTCTTAGATTTTTCATATACTTCCAAGACATTCTTTTATTCCCTTCAAAATCATTCTGTTTCTTATCTCTTTCTCTTGTCACCCTCTCTTTATTCTCTTTCATTATCTGTGCAGTTTTTCTTACATTTCTTATAATCATCTGCTCTCACATTTCCATTTAATATTCCCAAATATGTTTTCTTCTTCTCAGTCATAGTGTGTGCCACCTCATCATTCTACCATACATCACAATTCTTCCTATTCATTCTCACTTCACTGACCACTTCTCTTGTGACATTCACTACCAATATATGCAATGTGGAGGATGTATGGACACTTCTTAAAGTGTCTCCACACATCTCCACATTGCATATACACCTAATTCTGTTTTTACACAATAGATACGTTCCCAAAGAATAAGTGTAAAAAAATTTGTGTAAAAAAATATATTGTATCTATGGAAAAATAGATATTGGTTCCAGTCCTAAGAAATCAGCAAAAATAATAAAATAAACCATGAGTTTTCATGTTAGGATATTAAAGCATTTTATTTCATAAAGATTGCACATGTATCATACAAAGTAAATTATCATATGTAAATAATTCACCACAATTTCAAAAGTGGAAAATACAGTATATTTTACTAAACTTGAAATCTTTCAGCTTTATTAATCCATCTTCAGCAAATCATACATAATGTATAAGAATTCGAACATAAAACTTAGTAAGAACATAATTTGAATTTAAAAATTAATATTATAACATTGTATAAAAATATTTACTGTATATATTAAAATTATAATAAAATAAAATGTAATAATAAAATATAATAAAAATATTTAGTCATTATATTATTACGTTTTAAACTAGCCACTGTGGCAGTACCACAGAAGGTTGATTGTCATTTATCACGTGATATTGTTTTTTATAATCTTGTATAATTAATGACTTCGCAATTTTTATATCTTCAGATTTATTTATCTGTTTAATAATTTTTGCCTGGTCCCAGTAGATGGTGATGTTATATGTAGTATGTAGTATCGCCACAGTGGCTAGTTTAAAATGTAATAATATAATGACTAATTGTTTTTATTATTTTTATTATATTTTATTATTACATTTTATTTTATTATAATTTTAATATATACAGTAAATATTTTTATACAATGTTATAATATTAATTTTTAAATTCAAATTATGTTCTTACTAAGTTTTATGTTCGAATTCTTATACGTTATGTATGACTTGCTGAAGATGGCTTAATAAAGCTGAAAGATCTTCAAGTTTAGTAAAATATACTGTATTTTCCACTTTTGAAATTGTGCTGAATTATTTACATTTAATAAGTGGGATGAAATTATGCATTGGTAAATTATCATTTGAAAAGTAAAAAAACATGTCACTAATTCATTAACACAAAAATTAGGCAAAATAATATGAGCTACACATAAAAAAATTTTATTCATTGTCACTTTCTGAAAATGACACTATCACATCACGTGATAAGACAAGATGGCTACTGTTGAAAGTAAACGGCATCGTTAGTCTGATAATTCAAAATAATTTTAGATGGTGGATTTTCCAAGATATATAGTTTGTTACTAAAGGAGAGATTGCTATATTTATTATAAATATCCTTTCGAATAAATGCTGAAAAATGAAAATGTGCAATTCATTAATAAAGGTTTACTTCAAAAATAACCGTATATCTTGGAAAATGCACAGTTCCTCTGACAAATTAATTCCTCGTCTCCAATGTCGCAGTTATAAAAATAAAAGTAAACCAAAATTTTCTTCTTAGAATTTGGGTCGATCGTGTTAAAATAAGTTGTGTAAAAATAGAATTAAATTTTTCTAATTCGTGTTAAATCAAAATCGTGTAAAAGAAGTTCGTGTAAAAACAGAATTGGGTGTACAGGTAGGCCTTGATTAGTGTGAATAATGGGTTCCATGAATTTCTCGCACTATTCGAATTCACACTATTCAAAGTATTAACTATATGTAAAATATGGTAATTGGTTCTTGCTTTGTGAGATTCCGGCTATAAGCCAACCTCACAATGAATAACCATAATACTAACTGTTTAAGAAATATTTATTTCTATATTTTACATCGCTGTTCATCATCTAAATTAATAACTTACCAGGAATTGCGTCTCATATCATCATCAAACCAACCGCCAAATTGAAACCAAAAGAGCAAATCGAAAGCGGAAGTTGAGCGCTGCTTTTATGTCGCTCGATCACATCCATTTTTTGCTCTAGCCGGGTCTAGCAATCACTAACCTCTTCTTTTTTTCGTTTCCTGTTTTATCATCAAAAATGTTCTTTAAACCTGATTCTTATTTTTAAATCGTCCAGATCCGTTTTTTGCTCTAGCGTAAGTTATGTTGCTCAATCACATCCATTTTTTGCTGTAGCATAATCACTGACCTAGCGGAAGTTGAGTGCCGCTTTTATGTCGCTCAATCACATCCGTTTTTTGTTCTAGCGTAATCACTAACCTCTTCTTCGTTTCCTGTTTTATCATCAAAAGTGTTCTTTCTTTCATCCATTTCGTCACATCCATTTTTTGCTGTAACGTAATCACTGACCTCTTTTTTTTCTTTGTTTCCTGTTTTATTGTCAAAAGTGTTCTTCCTTTTATCCATTTCATCAATCACATCCATTTTTTGCTGTAGCGTAATCACTAACATCTTTTTTTCTATTCCTGTTTTATCGTCAGAAGTGTTCTTCCTTTTATCCATTTCGATACCTACCAAAAGAGTAAATCGAAAGCAGAAGTTGAGCGCTGCTTTTATGTCGCTCAATCATATCTATTTTTTGCTCTAGCGTAATCATTAACCTCTTCTTTTTTTTGTTTCTATTTTTTGCTCTAGCGTAATCACTAACCTCTTCTTTTTTCGTTTCCTTGTTTATCATCAAAAGTGTTCTTCCTTTTATCCATTTTGATACTTTTTAAAAAGAAAATTCTGTACTATACTGTATGTATATGATAATAAAGTTGAATAATAGTAATGTTAAATAGCTAATGGCAAACGATAACAAAGCTGAATAATAGTAATGTTAAATAGCTAATGACAAAACCTATCTTTCTGGTGTTTCACTCCTTCAAAGCCAAGTGACTGTTCTTGCACTGCTCCTCGTCCGGTTTTACTAACCGAAAATTAACATTAATTTGTTAATTGACATCGTAAAAGGGGATGGACATTTGTTAGTAAGACTGGTCTATGCTTACAACTTAAAAGGGACGGACATTTGTTAGTAAGACTGGTCTATGCTTACAACTCGCATTAATTCGAACTGAAAATTAACAGTAATTTGTTAATTGACATCATAAAAGGAGGTGCATTACTAACCGAAAATTAACATTAATTTGTTAATTGACATCATAAAAGACTTGAAAGCCAAGTGACTGTTCTTGGACTGCTCCTCGTCCAGTTTTACTGCCCTTCAAAGCCAAGTGACTGTTCTTTGACTGCTCCTCGTCTGGTTTTACTAAACAAAAATTAACGGTAATTTGTTAATTGACATCATAAAAGGAGACGGAGCAAGTGACTGTTCTTGGACTGCTCCTCGTCTGGTTTTATTAACTGAAAATTATGTGACTGTTCATGGACTGCTCCTCGTCCGGTTTTACTAACCGAAAATTAACTATTGTTCTTGGACTGCTCCTTGTCCAGTTTTACTAACCAAAAATTAACGAAATTTGTTAATTGACATCATAAAAGGAGGCAGAGCTTTGTTAGTAAGAATGCTTGTCCGGTTTTACTAACCGAAAATTAACATTAATTTGTTAATTGACATCGTAAAAGGGGACGGACCTTTAATTAACATTAATTTGTTAATTGACATCATAAAAGGGGACGGACATTTGATAACATTAATTTGTTAATTGACATCATAAAAGGGGACGGACCTTTGTTCCTAAGACTGGTCTATGCTTACAACTCGCATTAATCGAATATTTGCTCGTAAAGACTGGTCTATGCTTACAACTCGCATTAATCGAATATTTGCTCGCAGTAACTGTTTGTTAATTGACATCATAAAAGGGGACGGACATTTGTTAGTAAGACATTTGTTAATTGACATCATAAAAGGAGATGGATCTTTGTTAATAAGACTATTTGTTAATGGACATCATAAAAGGAGGCGGAGCTTTGTTAGTAAGACTAGTTCATTGGCTTACAACTCGCTTAATATTGAATATTTGCTCGCACTAAGTGAAAAATGCTTACAACTCGCATTAATCGAATATTTGCTCGCACTAAGTGAAAAACTTTACAACTCGCATTAATCGAATATTTGCTCGCACTAACTGAAAAACGGTATCAATTTTATAAGTTGCACTAATTGAAATCACATTATTCGAACTTGCACTAATCGAGGCCTATCTGTATTCTCATTTATATGACCCAGCTTTTTGTACATCTTCACATATATCTCTTGTTTTGCAGACAGATCTTCCACTTTCACTCACATTCATACTTTTTGTCCTCTTTACATTTCTTCATCTTCTCAATAGATTCATCCTATAGATTATCAGAAATAGTGATCTGAGCTTATCTCTGCACCTCTCATCACTATTGTGTCCATTACACACAATGAAATCAATCATACTCCTCTCCTGGATTATTGATGGATGATCTTATGCCTAAATAAAGTATTTGAAACAAATAACCTTCTTTCAGCACAAACTTTCATTCACACATTTGTATTCTAACATACACTCTTTTTTTTGTTCATCAGCATACCCATACCATTTCTTGCTCTCTCATTATCTTTTATTCCAGATCATATTCTCACAATATCATTCCTTACACACAAATGTACACCCCTTCCAATATGTTTCACTTAGACCAGGAGTGGTGAACCTTTTTCTGATGCCATGTCAAAAATTTAAAATGTTATATTTCTTAATGTGCAAAGTCACTAATTTTAACGAATATCAATACTATTAATTACAACTAAAACCTAATGGTTCTAACGATTGTGCAATCCAGAATTCGGCCTGAGCTCAGGTCTTCTTCTAAAACTCTAACTTAAAAATAATTAACTTCAAAACAATCTAACAACAATGTAACATCTAACCGACGAAACAAAATGGAAATTGGAACTTACAACTAAAAGTACCAATTAAGTGTTAGAACTAGAACAAACAATGATGTTAGAAACTTATCCTAATAAATTGAATTTCTCAAAACAAGTTAGATGATAAAAAATATAAATTTATTAGACTCCAAAACACTTACAAAAGTGTTAACAAATGCTTTATTAGAACTATAATAAAGCAACAATCAAATTTTTTAATCCAACTCAATTATCAAAACAACTATTCACAAGAACAAATCTTAAATACTAATTAAATCTACTACCTCCACCACCGATACAAACTTCAAACAATCATAGACCTTTACAAGAATTCCAATGTCACTTAGCCAACCTTACGTTGATACAACAGCTCTGAGTCGTTGGTTGCGTCGGCTTTTATATTGAGTGACGTACAGTCCCGTGCTGCTTCATTTACATAAATACTATGTAACAAGTTAAAGTTGATTAGCTTACAGAGTAATTCATTCATGTCATCCTCTTTACAATTTATTTATCAAATAAAACATCGATACGGGATCATTCTTATATTCTCATATTGGATCAGTGGTAAAACTTATTCAGATTAGATGACACCATTAGCCGGGACAGCTCTTCTGGAGGACGTTTCCGATTCTGTAACACGTGATAGCTAATTACTACGATGGGGAATGTGTAAGTCAACTCTTAAACTAAAATATAATACGTTAGATAATAATGAAAATAACGACAAATAATAAAAGTGCATAATAAAATAAAATAGGACAGGTCAGAGTTAACTTCCTCACAAATGTACTAATGTGCCAGATAGTTTGTTATAGGAATATATATATATATATTATTCTCATAATAATGATATTATGATAATCATGTTTGAAATAGAAACAAACAAAATAAAATATAATTTCAATCATTTATTAATAAGATTTTTACTGTTGAATATTTGATGACAAACACCTTATATTTGGTTCATATTTGGAGACTTTTAGCAATACGCATGCTCAGAGCCAGATTTGCATTTTTAGGGGCCCTAGGATAAGCAAGGCTTTTGGGCCCCTAAAAATTCAAATCAGCTATGTCTAATTTTAAAGGCTACTTATAACTTATAAGGAATCTTTAAAATTTTACTTTCTATCTAGTACTTTAATAAAAACCCATTTTTTTCTTATTAAAAGTTCATAAAAGTTGAAAATTGATTGATAGTTTTGGGGGTCCTAGAATGCAGCCTAGTTGGCCTATTAATAAATCTGGCCCTGCGCATGCTGAATTAGATTCATCCGTCAATCTGTTCCTGAAACTATTTTTATGAAGTTCATTTCTGAAAACAAAGCCTCACAAATATATGTAGAAGAAAAAACAGTCATTGCTAGTTTTTTCAAACAATGGAAGCTGTACAGTATGGCATTCCAAGTGCAAAGTCGCGAATTAGAACGAATGCAATAATTCCAATTATAAGCTAAACCTAACGGCTAGCAACTCTGCAAATTCCAGAGTTCGGCCTGAGCTCAGGTCTTTTTCTAAGTTCTAACTTAATACTAAGTAATTATAAAACAATTAACAACAATGTAACGTCTAACTGACGAAACAAAACTAAATATCGGAACTTACACTGAAAGTACCGATTAAGTGTTAGCAATAAAAAGAACAAAAAATGATGTTAGAACTTACACTAATAAATTGAAGAGAATACTCAAAAAAGTTAGATAATAAGAAAATATAAATTTATGAGACTCAAGAACACTTACAATATATTATAAATATATTAAATTTTTAAAATAATTTTCTTAAAAATTTTACTATTGCTTATTAATCTACTTGTATATAATTATTTAGGCTAAGATGTCCTCATTCTTCTCTTAGAGTTGCTTGGAATGTTTTATATTTTAATCTTTTAATAATGCCAGTTACTATTAATTTCTTTTTATTTTCTTAGTTTTTAATGTAGCCTTTAATTTTATAAAATTGTCTTTATTGATGATGGTCTAATTTAAAATAATCTAAGTTTTACATATAGCATTTCTGTTTTCAATTACAGGTTGTTTTAGTAATGAGACAACTGTTTATCATATTATTTATTACTAAATTTTTAATTTAGTTTAAATATATATATATATATATTGATAGTGCCATATGTTATGGAGCATAAAATAGTAACTATAATTATTTTAGTTAGTATTTAAATAAATGTTAAAAAATTGGAATATAACTATATAAATTGTAGTTAAATATTTAGAATTTTGTATTTTAGTTTTGCTTTGATTTTTTAATGATTTTATGCTTAAAATGTATTATTATTGAAAAATATGAATATTGTAATTTTAATAAAACTTGCATTATTAAAAAACTATTATGCAATTTTTATTTTGTATGCTGTTTTAAACTTAATATAATGTTTTGATTGTATAAAATACTAAGACAGTAGTATTTTATTTATAACAAAACAAAAAAAATGCTTTAAAACTTAAGATCAGAACAAATCTGTTGAATTAGAACAATGAGAAAGCAATGTTTTCAAATTATTTGCAAACTTTAAATAAATCAAATGGAAAATATAAATTTAAAACTGAGAAAAAAAGTATATATAATATTTTCAAATAGCAATAAAATTTTTGTCAGTAGAATTAAAGGAAAACTGAGTTAAAAAAATGATCTGAGAAATTTGATTTCTGTCTTCAATATGCATAATTATTATATGAAGTGTTCTTTGTGACTGGTTGTCAATAGGTTTTAATATTTAAATGTGCTCTTTCAAATCTGCTCAACCATTTATTAGTTCAAATAAGTTAAAGAAATGAATTTGTTTCATCTATCATGATCATTTCAAATGCATTTTTTTCCCCATTGGAAGTATCTCACTTCAAAAAGTTATCACACTTAAATTTTAGGTTTATGTTTTTGTTAATTTTGCTCAATTATTTTTGATCATAGAATTTTCATTACAAAATAAAATTTCTACTAAAAAATTTTTTTGCCTATTATAGTGTGTCTTGAGTCAAATTTATTATTACTATTATTATTACAGAAATACAGTATCATCATCATTATCCAATGCATATTAGAAGGGTGTGTTGATAAATCAAAAAGCTAGATAAACAAAACAAGCTAGACTAGGATAAAACATTTTTTGTTGTGCTGTTGTCTATTTGGCAATAATTTCTGCTGTATGTTTTTACATATTTTGATTTATTAAAAATTTAATTTTTTATGATAAGTATTATAGTGCTTTATGTAGTTATGAGAAACATTCATTTTTTAGATGATGAACTTAACAAAATTGAACATATCAAACCTGTGTGTGTTTTTGTGTGTGTGTGTGTTTTTGTGTGTGTGTGTGTGTGTTTTTGTGTGTGTGTGTGTGTAGAATGGATGATTAGATGGATTCTTGTCTTATATAGTTCTTTATATGGATCAGTCAAGAATCCAATCAAGTATCTGATTGTCATTTAAAAAGATTTCACTTATAAATGTTATTTTTTTATAATGTCCACTTTAGGAAAATATTTATTCTGTGATAAAATGTATTTGTGTTATTATATAATAAGATGTATTTATTGATCCATCACTCTAGAACAGCAATCTCAAACTCCTTCTCTTCAAAGGGCTACTTAGACATCTTTGATTGGTTGGAGGGCTGCAAAAATTATAAAACAATTTATAAATGATAGAAATTTTTCAATATAAAACTTTCACTTCTGATTTGCGAATTTATTATGCTTTACTGGATTTTAATACAGTATATTAAAAACACTAAAGTTCAATAATTTGCAAATATTTCATGAAAAATGGTTGTGATTTTTTTCTGAATAGTTTCTATATGCTCTTTCAGTTATAATATTTATAAATGAGACTCAGGCTGAAAAATAGGCATTATGGGCTGCAAACTTGAGACTGCTACTCTAGAAGTATTTTTATTTTTCATTGTCTCATTTTTGACAACTTTTGGTGCTAGAAAGAAATGTTCTTCATATCAAGATAGTTTGTTTATAAATCAGTAAAACTTTTACAAGCAAACAATTTTGTGAAAGGTGCATACTTTTTCTAGAATGCAAATGTTATCAAAAGAAGATTGAAACATCTGTTAACATTGTTTAAGATAAATAATATTAAATGATGGAAAATTCTACTTTTCTAAGATAAGACAGGAGAGTTTATTATATAACAGAATAATAGTTATTCATCAAAAAAATTAAGATTATTATTAAACCATTTAAAAATAAAAACAATTTAGACACTAAATCATAGTATTAGATTGAGATAAGGATTATATATAAAAAAATTCAGGAATAACAAGAAGTGACATCATATGTGAACAGTGATGTATACTATATTTGATGACAGCATCAGAAGTCAGTATTGAGTCTATGGAGCAGCATATCACCAACTTTTGTGACAATATTATTGTGCATGGAACAGTTGATTTCTACGTAAAAGGTAACAGTGTCAGTAAGAATGATGATTATTTTTATGTAAGTGTGCCTCTGGGTTTTCGGTTTCAAATAAGTATTTCAATGCAATTTGCTTCGTTTGACATTTAATCAGGCAGCCTTTCAAGAATGACTTAAAATTACAATTTTCTGCTATTTTAGAATAGTTAGAATCAGTTGGAATTCACAGAACATTATTGCACATCTGATCATTGTATGTATACATCATTGTGCATCTGATCATTGTATGACAAGCAGATAATTTACTACATGTTAAATCATGTTAATATCATAATTTTATTCGAAGCTGATAGCTTATTTGCCAAAATTGTCATTATGTTACAGCAATTTACTATAACATCACAAATAATTTAGTGGACTATATCATCAGCGTAGTGATATAAATGAATTTCGGCTCTCCCATAGACTGAATATTGACTTCCCATGCTGTCGTTAAATATAAAAATACCCAACTTGAGTGTTGGTGTATCATAAGATATTTTTATTGATCATGATTGCTTTTTTAAATTTTTTGTTATTTAATAAAAGTAAATAACAAGCCAAATATAAGTAAGATAAATCATTTATTCAAAAACATTTTCGGCTATCCACGTAGCCTGCCTCAGTTGTAATCCTATATCACTGACAATGTAGCCAATGTGATCCTATCTGTGTATTTTGGATTATTTTTGCAGAGTCTAATATATCATTAAAACTTGTTCTAATCATTAATTTTTGTGAACATTATCTTCTATTAATTTTTAAATTCTTTTTTATACTATTTTAAATTTTTGTGATGTATTGTATATTTTTGTTGCAAATATTACTACTTATTCTTGATTCATTATTTTTTTGTTTTATAATTAGTACTAAACATATATATTAAGTAATGTTTTCATGATTTATAACTGGATAACTAAAGATATTTAAAAAAAAATCATCTTTATAAAAATATAATTGTTATATAAATTAATATAAGGTGTGTGAAAAAGTTCTTGTTGTTTTTTTTTGAAAAAAGAGTCTTTATTTAAAAAAGAATGAAAATAAATACATCAATGAAAGTATTGTCCGTCGCTGGTCAATACTTTTGCCCATCTTTCAGGTAACTGTTGAATGCCATTGCGAAAAAACTCCTCATCTTTTGAGGCTATCCATTAGTCGATCCATTTTCGAACTTCGGCATCATTCGAGAAGTGCTGGTCGGCCAGGCCATGTGCCATCGAACGGAAGAGGTGTTAATCTGATGGTGTGGTATCTGGGCTATATGGCGGGTGAGGTAAAACATCCCAGCCAAGTGCCTGCAGTATGTCCTTGACCGACTTTGCCACATACGGCCGTGCGTTGTCATGCAGGAAAATCACCTTATCGTGTCGTTTGGCGTATTCTGGCCATTTTTCCTTGATTGCTTGGCTTAAACGCAACAATTGTTGTCCGTACAATTGAGCATTAACTGTGTGCCCTGGTTGTAGAAGCTCGTAGTACAAAATACCCTTCTTGTCCCACCAGACACACAGCATAACTTGCTGCCATAGATGTTCCGCCTTGGCGTGCCTGTTGAGGTCAATGTGAACTCTCCAAGCCGAGCATACACTTTTTTGCATTTTGAATTACTAAAGTGGATCCACTTTTCATCCCCAGTAACAGTACAGTGCGAAAAATCTTTCCTGTTTTGACGTTGGAGCAAAATGTCGAACGGCAATTCATGACGTGTGAAATCATGTAACTTCAGCTGGTGTGGCACCCAATGTTCCTCTTTTTGAATCATACCCATGGCGTGCAAACGCTTGGCAATTGTTGTGCGATCCACTCCCAATGAATTGGCGAGCTTTTCTTGGGTTTGGCTTGGGTCTTAGTTGATCAAAGCCTCCAACTCATCATCATCAAACATTTTCGGCCTACCACTGCGTTCGTGGTCTTCAACTTCGAAATCACCGTCTTTAAAATGCTGAAACCAATCACGACACGTTGTTTCACTAGGGGCAGACGTACCATAAGCATCCACAAGCATATCATGGGCTTGAGCTGCAGTTTTCTTTAAATGAAAGCAAAAAAGTAATGTTTCCCGCAAATGACGCTTATTCGGTTCAAAATTCGACATTTTTATGTGCGAACAGCAAATGATGATGTAAAAAAAATCACTAATTTTTTGATGCAGTCTTATTGACAGATTGTTAGGCTTAGAGAATGACGCTTCCGTCGTGATAGATTGCGTCACCATTTACGTCCAGAGCCATCTGTTGGAAAACAGCGAGAACTTTTTCACACACCTTATATGTAAGGTGATTCAGAAGGTTGGGGAAAAATCGAAGGAGTATGTAGAAGAGACAATTCTAAGAAAGAGTTCTTAGGATCAGTTTTTTGATTTGGGCTTCGTTAGAAAGATATAGCGCACGAAAGTTTTGTGATGCATCTGACATGATACTTGGAATGCTGGTATTTTTGGGAGAGTGTGCCATAGCTTCGTTCGACAATGCTATGCTTGCATTGAATGTGATGTCGGCACTTAGAACAACTTTTGTAAAATTGTGCATAGGTGCTGCATGATTGTATCCATGCCAATATAACCTTTGCATAATAAATGTTGCCAACCCTAAGAATATTTCATTGATCTGTTGTCAGACTCTCAGTAATAAAATGATTGTGGCTTGGCTTACTTTTAGCATTTTAACACCTAGAGAAAATTATGTCACAAAACTTTCAGGTGCTATATTTTTAATGAAGCCCCAAATCCAAATCAAAAAATGACCCTAAGAAAGTTTGCTTAGAATTGCCTCCTTTACATGCTCCTTCAATTTTTCCCAAACCTATATATATTTTTATATAAATATTTACTATTTGAAATAAAATTTTTACTTCCAAAGTTGTGTTTATGTTATTTATTATACAGGAAGAAGAATAATGAATAAATTATGACTATAGTTAAAAGAATAATGAATTAGAAATTTTTAAAATTTAATGTTACAAAATATTTTTAAGTATAAATACAGTAAACTTTATGAAATCTGGCACTTTTGAGGATTAAGATATTCTGCATTCTAGAGATACAAATCAAATGCCATAAGCAAAAACAGATATATAAATATGTGACAAGATGAAACTTTTTACAATGAATTTAAAATTAAATTGACTACAGTGGGAAAAAAAGGGAGTTTCTTAATTTAAATTTTTAAGTTGCAAAAATATAAGTTGTTATATTTATAGATTCAAAAATAATAGCCATAAACATTCTCAGTGAGGATGAACTGCAGTATCACCAATTATTACCGATTAGATATAAAACTCAATAATTCAGCATAGTATTTTGTAAACCATTTATCTCGCATATTTATACTCTCTCTTCCCTAATCCATGCAATTATGTAACAGTATATGGCACACTATTTTTTTCTTATAAAATTCTTTGCAATTTTTTATTTTCTTTTTAAGTTTTATCATTGCATTATTATTATTATTCTATAATAATCTTATGTATAAAATTTAATAATTTTTATATTTATCATGAATATTCAGATATATCATAAAAGTAGTTTTTTGATTTCAATTTATTAGTGACAGCTACTTGTACATTATTAAAAATTGTTTTTATAATTTGGATTTGATTTAATATAATCATGTATAGAATGCAATTTGCTGAATTTATTTCACTCTTGAATTATGAAATTCATAAACATGTCTAAAACAAATGTTTTTCTGAACATTTTTCATGTTTTCTATTGATGCTTTCAATTGAAGATATTTTAAATAAATGAATAGGTAGTTATTAATAATAAATAAATTATGCAAGTAAGTATAAGAGTTAAGAAAACAAAACAGACATTTATAATCAAATTGTAATTATATAAAACACATGAATATAGCAAAATAAAGTAGCGACTCCAGTTTCAACTTCGCACATTTAAAATCATATGAGGTTTATATTAATTTTCACAATTTTTTACGGAACACTTATTGACATTCCGCGGAATATAGTTTGAGAAACGCTTTTTTAAAATAAATAATAAATTTAAATCAATTAAAATAATAAATAACTAAACAAATACGCAATATTGAAAAAGTTTAAAATTAAAATTAATGAAAGAATTTGTAATGAATCAGGAAATAAATAGAAATAAAATAAAAATCAATTCGAAAATTTTATTTATATACAAGAAACATAAAATACAGAAAAAATGCCGATTTATTTTCCCATTTTAAAAAATTACAGACTGAATAAAAATTTTTGTAATTTTTAAATTAAAAAGATAGAATTTTATTTTATTCTGCTGCCTGGGAAAGAGAGGATGATTTCCACTTCTTGTTTTTCTTCACTGATGATTTTTTCGATGAATCTGCTTGCATTTGTTTAATCAAATGTCTCATTCGAATAAATGTTCTGGTCCTCACATAAATTTTAATTATTTTTTTTTCATTAATGTTTGGAAATTTATATCTCAAAATATCAATTAATTTCTTCATAACATTATACTCTTTGGAAATGTTTGAACCATGAAATGTAGTGAATACATTTTCAAATTCTTTGATTTTTGTAACCAGTGAAGTTCTGGTACATGAAGTCCACCACGTGAAAGTTTAAAAATCCAGTCATTTGATGACTCAGCTTCTGGGCACAGCATTGTTGGAGTACCTAATGAGCTAGCAACATCTTTGCAGCGGAAGGCAATATAACCTGCAAGATATTTTAGACCATCTGAAGCAATATACTCAGTCATTGTAGAGGATAAGAATTCCTGATGTAAATCTCTTAAATCAACTTCTATGTCATTAAGATTTTGGAATTCTTTCAGGAATTTATTTACCTCAGAATGGATTACTGATTTGTCAGTACCACTTCCATCTTCCACAGTGATGAGAAGCTCATTGGTAATGAAACTCATGAAATCATCATCAGTTTCTGCAGAAGATGAATTTTGTATAGATGTGTCGTGATTATAAGCATCTGAATTTTTTCATCATCTGATGGACCTATTGAAGACTTACGGCTGAGACAAACATCACCTGCATCCCCACTTAATATGAGCAAACGCAGTCTATTACGAACCTGAAAAAGGTGAAGGGTGATCATTAAATGCACCGAGACCTCTCAAACGTGAGAAGAGACTTTCCAAATAATCTTGATTAAATCTAGCTAGATGTGAGTATATATTTTCCTCCAATGGCCTTCACATCATCATATAAACCAGACAGGGACTGAATAAAGATGATAAACCCTTTATGGAATGGTAATAAAGATTATCTATTACCAAACCGCATTTGTGAGCACATTTCTGAAAATCTATTAAGTGTATTCATTTGTGACTTCAAATTAATTCCAAAACCACAATGTAATGGATTCATTTCATCAACAGGGACTATAGAATTCAGTACATCAAACATATCATTGATTAACTGTATGAAATAACATTCTTTAAATTTCCTCATCTGATTGAAACAATGCAATTCTGCGTGATAATAATCTCACTGCTAGCAGTACATTTTGTCTTGTTCGTCCTTTGACGTCAATATTGGCTCTGGAAATATGAAAGCCGCAATTCAGTTCCTGATGTATGTATTGCAATAATTCTTCAAAATCTTGTATTGTAATGTGAGTACCATCTGGTAGTATGACACCATCATGAAGTATGTGATTGCGTAATCATTTTAACAAATGTGGAATATCATAGAATACCCACACCTTTCTTTTTTTGTCAGTTGGATTATAAAAGAATGTTTTGGTTGTGTTGATTCCTAATTGGTTCCACACTTTTTGATTTTTGCCACCCACGGCAACCACATGTAGTTCTGCTGTTTCAATGGCCTTAATAATTGCTTTTAGAAGATCAGTTGTCATAGTGACATCAAAATCATAAAAAATTGGCTGTTTCCAATTTTTTATCAAACCACGCAACATTGCAACCTACAAAAAATAAAAAAAAATAATAATATATATATATATCGTATTTATGTAACAGATCTCAAATGTTTTAACTTTGTGATTACCTGAACATTATTATGTGGTCCAAGTATTCTATCTTGTGACGAATCGTGGCATAACCGGATATCTACGTTCATCTCATCAAAACAGAGTACATACATTTTTTCTAATGGAGTGAAGATCATAGCTTTTGGTGACAGCAAATACAAAACTTCTTTAATTAGTCCAGGAAAGTATGAGAAATATCTTGTCCATTTTCTAATTGTAGACAAACTTGGTAAAGGAAAATGTTGCTTTCTTAAAAACAAGTAAGCTTTTTTGAAGAAGGCTCTGAGGACTAAGGCAGATGAAATGTCTTCTGGAGTCCATGTAGGTTTTTTGGAATTTTTAAGTAAAATATTTATTTGATTTTCACTGAAACATTTCAATAACTTTTTCATATTCTCATGAAGGAAATTTTTATTTGCCTGTTGCTCTAATTTTTTTCTTCAAATTCCATTTTTTCTTCAATTTATTTTTCATTTTTTGCTGCTTGCTTGCAATGCTTTAGAGCTAATGTCAATGTAAAATTTTCTCTTTCCATACCTGCCAATTTTGTTTTCAATCTTTTAACTTCACTCTGCAAAATGCTAACTTCATCTAACTCTGTCAAAGCTTCAGTGTTACTCATTTGATCAATTTTTCTCTTTTTAAGGGACAGTTTCTGTAGAGTTGCAACAGCATTTATTTTGACATTTCTAGTTTTCTGTCTTATTGTCCGTGCTGAATCAGTAGGTTCAATGTCAGTATAATATTCACAATTTTTTTATGTGCAATCTGTTGAATTTGTGACATTTGCTAATGAATGCATATTTGGTATTTTTAAATTTGGAATAGCACCAACCTTTAATTTTTTTTTGGTTTTCTCTCCCAGTAATTCATTTATTAAGTCACGTTCATAATCCTCAGGCTTGAAATGTTCTGAACACAGACGTGCAGTTTGTGGATTTACCTTGTCAGCACGTTTACATCTCACAATCCATGATTGTTGAATGCTTTTGTCATTAGGAAATCTATGATAAATAATTCCTTCAGTTTTTCTGACACAATTTGCGCATCCAGCAACAGCACAATTAATATTGTTCACCATTGTCGCACCGATTGTTTATATTTCAGTATTGATGGTTTTTTTAAATAACTAAAATAGCTGATTTCTTCTCCAATTGTTAGAAATTCGTTTTCACGTACAATACTGTTGATATAACAATAGCCGGCGTGCTCTCTTTATTTACTTTTGGCGTTTCCTCCAGACGGCGTCACATATCACGTGACATGTGACGGCATTTTTCAGTAAACATCCGATCTGTGCTACCTCTCCCTCTCGAGGGCACCCGCCTTGACGTGGTAGAAGGCTTACCTGCTGTCACTTATGCCTGTATCTGGTATGATCAGGGCCGATACGTCCATAGTGACAGGGAGAAACAAAGAGGTTGCCAAATGCTTTCAGAAACTGGCGAAGACGACGACAGGGAGAAACTAAGAGGTTGCCAAATGTTAGGCGAAATCTGGCGAAGACGACCCCACACCTCCGACGGGCGTGTGCAGACGTTGGTGTGTCCTCGGCGAGTCGAAAGGGAGTGGTTCACCCGAGTAGACAAGCCGTGGGAAGTCCTAGCCGGATAATTCGCCCGGATCTCGGTTGACTTTCTATAGAGAGATCCAGCAGCAATTCAACTAGTCGGCTTGGGAAAGGCCCACGCCCCGGCCCCCAGTTTGCTACCCCTAGTGAAGAAATTCCTATAGGGTCGGTATAGCGTGGCTGCACCCATCCCTCGCTTGTGGATGCTTTGTAGTTCGCCACTCAACCGTCCGAGTCCCTGCGGATCCGGGATTAAGAATCGGCCCGACGTATGCGCTGCGTGAGGTACGAGTCCTCTATAAGGGTCCCAAATTCCAAGACGTTGTACCAGGGAGCGGCGGGCTCCCAGCGATTTTCGCGGCAGTTGCGCCCGAGCTTTGTTGTCCTAAGAATTTCCCATTTTTGGGAGAACTTCATGTGAGAAAACCGTTCGGGGACTGTCCAGTCGCTCAGTAATGAGCGGCAGTTTGTAGCAAATACACGCCACTTGTGTCTCCGCTCTCTCTGTGGAAGGAGGCGATTCTCGGCCCGTAAAAGTCGCTTCGGCGACACAAACCTGAGCGAGTCCGCCGTATTCGTATTTCGTTCGCTTTGTGGATCAGAGTGGTGGTCAGGCGAGTCCGCACCCCTAAGTGCAGGCAATGATTAAGCCGAGATTATTCTCGCAGACGTAAGTACCCTGTAGTACCTTAGTAGGTGGAGCAGGGGAAAAGCTTTGGCTATAGTCTCAGAATACGACATGATCCTCTGCTACCTCTCCCTCTCGAGGGCGCCCGCCTTGACGTGGCGAGAGGGCTTACCGGCTGTCACTATTCCTGTATCTGTATATCCGGGCCGATACGTCCATAGTGACAGGGAGAAACTAAGAGGTTGCCAAATGCATGGCGAAATGCTGGCGAAGCCGACCCCACACCTCTTGACGAGCATGTGCAGACGTCGGTGTGTCTACGGTGCTTCGAAAGGGTGGGCACCCGAGTAGACAAGCCGTGGGAAGTCCTAGCCGGATAATTCGCCCCGGATCTCGTTTGACTTTCTATAGAGAAACACTGGTCGGCCTGGGAGAGGCTCGCGCCCCGGCCCCCAGTAGTTACTGCCCCTAGTGAAGAAATTCCTATAGGGTCGGTAGAGCATGGCTGCACCCATCCCTCGTTGATGGATGCTCTGTAGTTCGCCACTCGACAGTCCGAGTCCCTGCGGATCCGGGATTAAGAATCGGCCCGACGTATGCGCTGCGTGAGGTACGAGTCCTCTATAAGGGTCCCAATCCCAAGGTGTTGTACCGGTCCGAAGGGATAAATAGTGAAGGGATAGAAGCCGTTACTGTGCCCACCCGAGGGTTGGGCTGGCTCGGGCTGAGTGGGTTCTACCAGACGCCGGGAAGCTCGCTTCCTAGGGTTAGGTCACAAAATCTCGGGGAGTTGATCCGAGCGATATTCGATCATGGCAAGGCGCCTGGAGCCCGCCCATTGCACGGCATCGGTCGATATCATATTTTATAAATTTTATTATATTTTCTAATTTTATAAATCTTAAAAATTAATATTATCAATTATTTTCAGGACGTTATGAGTCGTAGCCAGTCTATACATCGTGATCTATCTCTTAAATATGGGTTTCAGCAAGATTTATCAGATGTTAGTATTCAGCAAAGACTGGAAGACATTAAAAAACAATTAAAAGAAGAAATACGTAAAGAACTTAAAATAAAAGAAGGTGCTGAAAATCTTAGAAAAGTAACAACAGACAAGAAAAGTTTATCCAATGTCAATTCAATTGTTAAAAAGGCAAATAGCAAATTGCATGAATTACAACAAGAGTTGCAAGAACTCAATGCACATATTTTGGTTACTCAAGGCCATAGTACAGATTCATCAGGTAATAATTTATTTTGTCAAGCTGTTTCTATATATCAAATACTAAGTTAGGGATTAATTAATCAAATAATGACCACATACTAACTAAATGATGTTATCTGAAGAATAAGCTTGTCCACTGCCTCAGTAGTCTAGTTAATGCATGTTAAGGCATTTCTGATCTGATTCTGTGTTGGAACAAGTTTTATTTTCAGATTGATATCAAAAATTTATAATTTTTGTTATTCATTAGATGGAGATAATTAGCTAAAATTGTTTAATCATTAATTTCAATTTATTCTAAATTAATTTTTATTCTTGAAGTTATTAATTGAGTCTAAAGTAGTTTGGACTCAATTAATAACTCCTAGAGAATATCCATTTTATACAAAAAAATTTAATTAAGCCTATAATTAATTTATTGCCATAATGTTTTACTATTGTATTTTAAAATATGAAATAATATAAAAAATCAATAATTTAGAAAATGATTTGTAAATATTAAATGAAACTGTTCACACAATAATTAATGTCAACATCTGATTTTTAAGTCCTAGAATGGCAAAATGAGACTAGTTTTATTCTATATTGCATATATCTTTGAATAAATAATTGGAAATGAATACATTAAGAAACAGGAATAATACTACGTTAGCCCAACAACCAGTATAATAAAAGAAGATACTGCAACATTTTTTTGGGTGGCAGTGGTTCAGATAATTGACTAGTTTTGATAAATGACATTTGGATAATTGATGCTCTACTGTACTGTATTTTAAAAGTGTCATTATAATTTAAAAATTATAATGACACTTTTAAAATTAATTTGCACATAATTAAAAAATTTGTTATTTAAATTTGTTAGTTAATCTTTGATTTATGCATTTTCAAAATATATGAATTTTTATTTACATCATTAATAATTTATTGTTACAGTAATTATTATAATATAATTATAATATAATATAGTATAATCTACTATTAGATATCAAAGTATAAATAGCACATTTTCAATAATTTATCCACTTTTTGTGCATAAATGATTAAATTAAAACATTTTCATTAATTAGCCATCAAATCTGAAGTCGTCTTTATCTCCCTGATATTGTTCTAAATATACTTTATAAAATTTTAAAAATTTTATTAGCATTTTTCCATTATGTATTTATTTATTTAAATAGTAAGTTTTATGTGCTCATGTTAAAGTGTTGTTCTCGATAATTTGCTGGTAAGATATTGCTGGTATTTATCCTTATCGACAGACAACTTATGATGGGACATTTGTTATGGAAAAAATAGTGGTCAGCTTTCATAGAATGACAGATTTAGTAAAATTGTCATATCTGCTTTAACAATCTTTCATGATTTTTTATTTCAAAGACTTATTTAGTGTTGATATTGTGTTTTCATTCTTTTTTTTCCTGATTCTGTAAACAGTCCTTACTGAGATGCTTGTTAACTGTCATCAAATTTATGATGCAAATTGTAGATTTATCTGGATTCTGTTCTACCAATCTGCCATAAACATTAAGTATAATCTGCTTTGCTTGACTATGAAGAATCTTTCCTCTCACATTTTCCTCACATAAGAACAAGACGCCATCTTACTTTTAGAATAATCTCAAATATGAATATTCTTAATTACAAAATTTTTTTTTTATTTCATCAGATTCTTTTTCTATCCTCTGATTTTGTACTAAACTGATGATAAAAATATGAATTATGATTGCAGCGAGACTGAAACTTTATACATGAAAGTATTCTGATCTATATTTATTCTTGTAGATGAACTATAACCACTTCAATCATGATATCACTTCTTTCTCAAAGTGGAACAGACTATACTAATAAATACAGATAGTAATAATAAAATGCTGTATTATTTTTGGCCTTCTGTGGCCATCCTCAGCCATTTCTAACAAGTGTGTATACTTGTTAGAAGTGGTTGAGGGAGGATCACAGAAGGCAAAAAATATTACCATATTTTATTATTAGTATCTGTATTTATTTATAAATAATGAATTATTGTTTCCTGCTTAAAAAGCATTTTTGATTATTTGTGTTTTGAGGTGATTTTTAACTTAAAACTTTTTACAATTATGAAGAATATTTTTGAAAAATATGAAAATTCAAAACATTTATTAACCTATTATATAAATACAATATATTTTTGTTATATTTCTTTCAATTTTTTTTTATTCATATTGTTGTACAAAATATTATACAGGCTTCTCTTGTTTTACAAATATTTATTTTACAGAATTTTACATTAATGAATTTTACATTAATTTGTACCAATTTTTTGATTTAGGAAAATAATTTTTATTTTCCTAAATCAAAAAATACTATTTTACCATTCAATTAATCTATTATAATTTGTTTAAATGAATAGTAGTATTTGCTGTATATAATAATTTATATAATCTCAATATATATTTATTTTAATAAAATTTTCTCGCATACTGGGTTCTTAAATTGTTTTAATAAAAAATATTATTCAGATGTTTTATTATCAATTCAGTTATATGAAAATTTGATTATTTTTATGATTTTTCTTTGAATATTCTCTTTATTGATTGCATTGATTGCAATCAGTAGAGATCACTAATTTTGATAACTATTGCCTAACAGTTAATGACTCTACAATAATTCCAGGGTCTATCTGGCCAGGACTTCTACTGGAAAACTAATTTCCAAAACAATAATTATTCTAACACTATAACTAACAACTGGTTGGAACTTCACTGTTGTTAAAAAAAATCCTGAACACATGTTAAATTAAAATGATAAAAATATGTTAGTATACTTAATAGAAATAGTATGAGTATCAAACAAGTAAATTAAATAATATAAATAATTCCACAAAAACACTAAAATATTAACAAGCTTTACCAATATTTTGATTTAGGATAAAAATAATAAGGCATCAAACAAGTCAATAAAATAATTTGTTTAATTATCAACCAAAATCCAAAATCTACAATAAATTCATTAAATAACAATCCAAATATCAAAAGAAACCTTAAATTAATCTACTAAGCTTCCACTCGTGCTACAAGAAAATACTTAACTGGTCAATATCAAAAGAAACCTTAAATTAATCTACTAAGCTTCCACTCGTGCTACAAGAAAATACTTACTGGTAATACTTACTGAAAATACTTACTTAAATACTGGTCAGTTAACAATTCATAATATCACTAAGCCTAAAGTGCCACTTCAATTCCACTATCTAAAACTCTGTCACGGTCAAAACTCTCCTTATAATCAACTTACATGGTAAGCTCACATTCAAGCTCATTTACATAAATCTATCAGACAATTTTTATTTTTTCTACTAACAGAATATTACCTGCAATCATGCCATTCATCTTTATATTTATAATAATTACATTATAATGTTTTACAATTCTATTGAAAAGAGATAATTTTTAACTTGATCATGAGATCTTTATCAGGCAATGATGATCTGAGATCGGATGACATCATGACATGTATTATTGAAGATGAAACCATTGTGTTTTTGATCAGCAATTTTGAAAGATTGAGTTGGGAGTATAAATATCTGTACCCTTAACTAAATAAAACATCCAATCAATAAATATAATAGGAAATAAGTAGATATAAAGAAAAGGTTTGGGTTTGATTCTTCACAAGATAAGTAGTCATTCCTTGAAGTTAACATTGTAGGTTATTCTAAGACTAGTAAATGTTATTTGAGATGACATAAATTGAGAGAATTGAATATAATTACAATGTTAAAATGGAATGATTTCTTGCAGAAAAGGAATTTTGATCAGAAAAACAGGATATACTTATTTTTTACTTATGAAAGTTTTTAAAAAAATATGAAATCTGACAAATCAAATTACAATTTAAGGAAAAAAATATATCCAATATTGGATAATTACTGTCTAGTAATGAAATTGTAATGCATAAAAGTTGTTGACCATGGCTTAAGGAAATCAAGTGCAGAAATCTTGTGAGATAAATATTACTTTTATTCTATGAATCTGCTAAAAGCAAGTAAACATCCTCTTTATTCTTTGCCTTATTGCTATTTGTTGTTTATTTAAATCTCTGTCTTCAAGAATCTTAATGCAACTTCAATGACACTAATCTCCTTGGTCAATTTGAAATAGTCATAGTCTGCTCTGCTGACTCAGGTTAAAATCAGATTCTTCAAGCCTTTTTTACTTCTGAATTTTGATGATTTTGAGTTTATCATCACAGTTCTCATCATCAGAGTTCAGCATTTCAAAAACATCTTTGAAATCAACTTCCAAATCAAAGTTGTTGCTATAATATCATTTAGGGTTTCTTTGTTCCTAGACAATGAGATCAAATTTTGGAGTTGCATTTGAGTTTTTTGAATATCTATGAAGGAAAAAGGATAAAGTTTTTCAAATATCCTTCATTATTTTATTAGCAACTTTTGTCAATGAGTTTCCTAAAATCCTTGCTGCTTCTAGTATATTAAAGATCTTCCAAAAGTTCTTCAATATCCTTTTGTTTGTTCTTTAAATTTTATGCTGCTTTCCATCTTATTGAGCAAGGTGGCAATGTGTTTCAATGTCTATCATAAGCCATCCACACCTTTAGTGAATCTTCCTTTTTAGCCTGCTTTTTGATGGAAATAGAAACTTATAAGATCAGGCCCATGTCTATCTGTGTGCCTTCCACTAAATAACTTTTGAACTATTTAACAGATTTTTGTGAAATTTAGTAGTGATGCTTTGCTATTAAGGGACACTTTAACATTGCATCCTTTAAGTTGAATTCTTATATAATTTTCATAAAATTTGCAAAACATATTCTTCCATAGACTGTAAAATTCACTATCTGATAGAGTGAATAGAAAATTTATATATTTTCTATATTTTTACTAATATCTTTAGGCTCTGTTCAATGATTAGTAATAGTCTAGTACTTATATTTTTTCAGGCATATTTTATACTCTGTTGTTGATAAAATATGCTATTAAACATAAATTTCTGACATATTTTCGAGCTGCACTGCTTTATAAAACAGATATTAGATTCAGTGTTTTGATTTATTTGATGAATAATTTCAATAAAAAGAAAGGCATAATTTAATTGAAATTTTTTTCTTAATTAAAGTATTTGGTTTTATAATATTTTTATGCTATTATCAATTTATACTGATCTGGAGAAAATATAAATAATAATATATAGAAAAAAATGCAAAATTTTTTACTTTATTCACTTTTATTATAATTCTGATTATTTTACTTCTTCTTTTGAACTAAAATAGGTCATTTTAATTACTAAATAAGATCTTGACTGATTAAGTCTATATCATAATGATGTAAACCTAATCAGTCAAGCTCCAGATAGATGATGATAAAACCAAATTTATTTAATATTTTTACAAATTATTAAATGTATACATTGTGATACTTGGTAAATAAACTAAATAAAAAATAATAGTGATTTCTGTCTAAATATTAGTATTAAAAGATTAAAAAAATTAAAGAAAAAATTAAATACCAATAATTATCAGTTGTAAAAGCATGGAAAACAAATCAGCAGATTATTTCATGCCACTAATTTCTACTTTGTTTTACTTTGATGGTTTTTTCAACAAGCATAACAGATATTCTATGTTAGTTATTTAGTAATTAAGATGAACTAATAATTTAAGAGAAGAATTAAAATAATCAGAATTTATGATAAAAGTGAATAAAGAAAAATTTTGCTTTTTTTTTTACATCATATTATTTATATTCTTTCCAGATTAATGTAAATTGATCTGGAAAGAAATCTTAAGAGATCTGGAAAGAAATCTGGAAAGAAAAATATCATAAAATCAAATACTTTTGTTAAGAAGTAAAAATATCAATTAAATTATGAATTTTTCTATAGTAATCATATCATAAAATTATTAGGTTATTTAAATCTGCTGTAAACAAGTTTAAGTAGATATTAAACTGCTTCTTTCCTGTTGAAATAAAATAAACAAATACAGCACTGTATTTGTTTATTTTATTTCTAAACAATGCTGTATTTATTTACTTTAAATCTGATGGTATTATTAAACTGTTTTAGGGTCTAGTATTTTAGAATTTCTTTGGAAAAGTTTGCAATGTTAAAATAGGGTCTTTCTGTTTGTATGTTTATGATCATGTATTTTGAATAATTTTGACATTAATGATTATCATAGGTAAAAAAATAAGAATGATTAAAATATACTATCAGAATGATTGGTAATAGAACTAAAGGAAGCAAACTTTGCAATAACTTGTTTGTAAGAATGAGAGTATATCTAAATGTTTATACTCTAATGATATAAAACAAAATAGAGTATATTAACATACTGGTTGCGGCACAATGACATGTAGTTATTGGCAATTTCATATCACAGATACAAGTGTTGATATGTCAAAAATAGTTGTCTTAAAATCAATTATAAATATTTTTTTGTCTATCATTCACAGACTATATTTTTTTTCTTATGATCATAATTTGAATGTGTTAGAGTCCTGTGGCGTATGTCGACAAGAGTCTTGGGTTTTATCATTCGACAATCCCATTTCAGACATCAGTATGAGATTCTGCAGCAGATAGCCGATATAAAAAAGTGTATGAATAAATTTCAGCATATTTTTTGAATAGGGTTGCGAGTAAGTGACACAGGGATCCAGGATAGGAGAATTGATTCGGATACTCATTTAAAATAAATAACATATTTATTAAAAAAAAAAAACAAGAAATAAAACACAATATTAATATACTTATCTAGAGAGAGCTATCTGACCCAGAGATATATCTGGAAGAGAGAATAAATAAGAAATTATGTCATTCCTCCATTATTCTTTTATATCTTTGTTCCCTATCTCGTCGGACGATCGCCGACGGAACAGGATATGGATTCTTCTTTTTTTATTCTACATTTTCGCACCTTTTTGGAAAGTGTTCTTCTCTTTGTCTCAATCATTTCTCATCTCTCCTTTCTTTTCTAAAATGTGAACTTATCTTTTGTTTATTTAATAAGAGACGATCATATTCTCTTATTGTTTAGCAGAAGGGGTGATCGCATTTCATCATTGTGTGATGAAATCGATCCTTCTGTTTCTCAGATGACTCTAATTTTTATTCAAAAATTAATTTTAATGATTATAAAATTTTGTCAGTTAATATGTATTGAATTATTTTATTATGGTTTGCTGGTCTCCACAAATGAAATCATACAGATAAAAAGTATACCTGTCAAGATGAACTGCATTTCATTTTTTTGTAAATACATTCGAACCTCATTAAGATGAATCTTAAGGGACTGACAAAATTTGTTCATCTAAGCCATTATTCGTATTATAAGTAGGAAATGACGTCATAAGTAGGAGGAAATGACATCATCTACTCGTTAAACCAAGTTAAGGTGGGTTCACACTGCGAATGACTGGACCGACTTCACCGACCGATTCCACAGACTTCGAGCCAAGCAATTCACATTACACTGCCAATTGTCTAATGACGTTTTGTATTAGCCAATCGGAGCTGCTGTTACATTTTGATAATACAACGAATCATCATCTGATAAATTTTACTTACAATCAGAAAATTATCGTGGTGACGTATATCATATATCCAAGGATACTGCTGAATTTCATTTATTAATTCTTCGATAAAATCTTTATCAGCAAAGATGGCGATTAAACATGATGAACTACCCGCCAAAGAAAGAAAATACAATTAGCTGTTCAGGAAACACTCTGATTGGTTATTGTTGGCGGATCGCAGCGACTAGACTTCAAATATTCAACAAGGCGAAACTTGGTCAGTCATACGACTGGACTGACTAACGACTGCTGTTGCTATGGAAACGTGATGTAGAATTGCTCAAGTCAGTCCAGACAGTCGTACTGTGATCCCAGCTTTAAATGTATGTTGAGCGAAGCATAATTTAAATCATGTGTATTATTTTTAATGTTATACAGTGTGTTCTATCGCATAGATCCTTTACTGAACAAAAACGAAAAAAAAAAAAGAAAACAAAATCAGATTTAATAAGAATTTATTTCAAATTTAATATTTTTAAATACGTGAATGTTTGAAAGAAAAATTGTGATTTTGAAAAGCAGCTTCTACTGTATTTTAAAAAGTGCATTATTAAAAAGTTCTGAACTTGCAACAAACATAATTCAGTACATTATTACACAATTCTGTTGAGACTGGATAAGTACTATATTGCCATTTTTAAAATAAAAAAAAAAAAAATTACTTGATTTGAACAGTTGTGGTTTATTTAAATTAATTTTTAAAGTAATCCAGACAGTATACAGTACATGAAATCGCAGCTAGCTGCAGTTGTTTTCTAGATCTAATGACAGGTTCGTCATTCAGGTTCATTATCTGTCATTAGATTCTTCAATTCCCTTACCAGTAAAAATGGAACTGGAGAAGAAATCCCATTGTTTCCTATGGGAGCTTAAGACTTGATCTGGTAAAAATGTAATCTTAAGCTAACAACTGTAAACTTGTCGAAAATTAAGCGTGTGGTGTGAATTGGATTATTGAGGCTGAGATGTATTGTATATTTGACAAAAAGAAACAAATTCATCTTAACGAACCATAGCATGAATACGTGGGACCTCGAAAATTCTTTTGTACTGACAGAGAATTTGTATTAAGCGAATTTGTCATAAACGAATAATTTAACATTATTCGAATATATGCCAGGCCGGGGATGGGAAAGATAGTTCTTACTATCGAAAATTTGTCCTAAGCGAGTTCGTCTTAATGAGATTTGACTGATTATATTTATATTTGCTTACAAAACAGAATGTAAACAAATTATTTTTCATGAATTAATGATTTTTAATACATCTCACATTTATTCACACAAAAACTGATGATTACAGAATGAATAATAGATTATATTAGAGTAACAAATCAGCTGACTTTTGTTTATGTTCAGTTGTTTCCCATGATCTTGCACCATTTTCTCACCATTACTACTGAACTCACTCTTTGTTTTCTTCTAGTCACTATTGCTTAGTAAATATGCTACTAAATAAAAATAATAATAATGTGAAAGAATAATAGGAATTTGAATACATATTAATATTTTTAATAATATATATAAAAGCAGAATTTTTGGACAAAAATAATTTTTATATTTTTAATAATATATATAAAAGTGGCATTTTCAAATAAAAAAAATTTTTTTTTTATGATTCACCAATTTCAACTCATTTTTCAAAATTATCTTGACCCATTCAAAATCAAAATTCCTTTAAAAGGATAGTAGTCAAAACATTGTCAATGAGAGGTGGTCCCTATTGAAAATATTGAAATTTCATATTGATTTTTTTTTATCTCCTACAGAAAAAGGAAAAATCAGTTTAAGATAATATTCCTAGTCAAATGGACTGAAAAGTTTTCCTATACTGTATCAATGTGTTAAATAATGTAATAATATAAATTTAAAAAAATGAGAAAAAAGCCAAAAATGATGCCAGAATGAAAAGAAAATATATATATATATCTGACTTTGGTGCAACAATATCTGATAAAATGTGGTGATATTTATGACTTACAAGAAGAAAATTTGCAGGGGAAAAAATGTAACATGCTATACCTCATTTAAAATGGCAGTGCTTTATTTACATTTAGTCGTCAGTCATCACTATATCTTGATTTTCTTTCATAAATATAAATGGAAATGAAATAATAATGAATCAGTTCAAAATAATAATATTCATTTTCTCACCATTACTACTGAACTCACTCTTTGTTTTCTTCTAGTCACTATTGCTTAGTAAATATGCTACTAAATAAAAATAATAATAATGTGAAAGAATAATAGGAATTAGGAATTTAATAGGAATAATTTAATAGGAATTTAATAGGAATAATTTAACATTATATGTATTTTATTTCTGTTTATGAAGATTTTTATTTAAAATATTGTATCATTTATCCCAGAAAAACAATTTATAAATTTACTGAAATCATGTAAAAGTTCGGGTACTGAACTTTTATATGATTTAAGTAAATTAATAAATTGTTTACAAGGAAAACAGTACAGTGGTACCTTGCAATTCGACACAAATTTGTCTGAACTGGTGTTAAATTGCAGGACAATTTTTCCCATATAAGACTATGGAAAATAGATTAATTCATTGTTGGACCCATAACGGTTGAGGTGAGAGAGATGCACTATATTATTTACTTTATTATATGTATTTTACTATTGTATAACACATTAAATTACAAAATATACTATTTTATTCACAACACACAATTTATTAGCTTTGGATGTTGGAATAAAGTTGTCTTTATCCTCTTCTACCTTTGAATTTATGAAACCAGGTTTGACTCGCTTTAAATTTCTCAGTTTGATCTGAGGTACATCCTGGAGTTGTCTTCCGCAATTCTTCGAAAATTAACCTAGCCTTCTCACAGATCATGGCCAGAGTTACTGGATCTCCCTTCATCTGATTCAGATGAGAAGCAGCTTTTCCATCTCTTCATTGATTAAAGATCTATTCTTGTCAGAAATCTTTATTGCTCTAGCAGACACTCGAGCACCCATAATCTTCTCTCTCTGTTGCCAAGTTATCTTAGAACATTATACTCTTGAGCTATATCTGTAATTGTTTTACCTTTCTGCACTTTATCTACAATTTCTTTCTTTCTTCTCTATGCTCAATCAAGTGTTCTTCTTTCCTGAATTATTCTTCTGTTCACTTCTCTTTGAACCCATCTCTAAATTTCACTCAAAAAAATAATAATAACTGCGGATGAGCAAATTTTTTACTATCTGAAAAATGCAAAAATGAAAATTAAAACAAACAATACAAGCAAATACCAAAGCAGCCCAACAACTGACAAAGCACCATGCAAATAACAAATGACATTACACAATTCCATGCACATGCATGCACCTTCCTGTGAAATTCAACTGTCAAATTGTGAGATACCACTGTATTAGAATTCTAATTAATTTAGTATTTTGAATATTCACTAAGCAGAAGAACAATGCATATTTTAAGATTTATTTTATAAATATAATTTGAAAGTGAATATCTTGTTAAAAACAAAACATCTAGACAAAAAAATACCATCAAACCAATACCATCATGATATATGATATATACCCAATACTATCCAATATCTATAAAAATGGCAGTAGGAGCATTGAAAAATATTAGCATCAAAACTGGAAATTTCATAAAATATTGTATATGTATGATGTACGATGAAATATGAATTTTATATGATGTAATACAGAGATTTTCTATGAACCAGTAATCTCTGTATTTCATCACATATCATAATTGAATTAAGAAATATTAAAAGTTATTACTCCGTAATCTCAAATCAGTGTTTTCAAAGTTAAAGTTGTCAGATTACTGAGAATTTAAGTTTGAATTTTATTAGATAATGTAACAGATCAAATAAGCCTATATTGTGATTATAAAATTTTTATTCTTTTCTTAAAAGATTAAAATTTATGTTTTTATGCTCAATTAATTATTAGATTTTTCTACTGTACGTTTTAATAATTTGATTAATTCTGAAGCTTATATGATACTTTATTTTGCATTTATTAAATATTAGAAAACATCTATTCATATAAAGAATTTTTCTATATTTAAAAATAAATTATCCGAAACATAATATTAATACCAATTATTAAAATTAAATTGAAATTGAAATTGGCATTTAAGCAGTTTAATAATATTTTCTAGAATATTTATTTGTTGAAAATCGTTTTTACATTGATGGCAATAACTGAATATAAAATGTGTCCATATAATTTCCGAAACATAATATTAATACCAATTATTAAAATTAAATTGAAATTGAAATTGGCATTTTAAGCAGTTTAATAATATTTTCTAGAATATTTTTGTTGAAAATCGTTTTTACATTGAGATGATGGCAATAACTGAATATAAAATGTGTCCATATAGGCCTATATATTTGTTTAGTTTCACTTTTTAATTGGTTATAAAACAAAGTTTTAATAAAATTTCACTATTGCTAACTAATTCAAATATTTAAGTAAAATTGCAGTTAATACAGAAAAAATTCTTTCAGGGATGCTATTTGATAATTCGTTAGGCTTTTTAAATTGAATTTAAAATTATCTTATTATTTATAAATTAACTAAATAAACAATTAGATAAATTAAAGTTCTACATTGGAATAAATATATTATACATGAAGAAAGTTATCGGCAGAATTAAAACTGTTTAGTATATTCATTATTTTTTAGAACTGTTTTGTTTCTAAATAGAAAATTGCATAATAAAACGTTAAAACTGTTTAGTATATTCATTATTTTTTAGAACTGTTTTGTTTCTAAATAGAAAATTTCATAATAAAACGAATAAAACCACAAAATCATTAATAAAAGTCATAAATTTTTAGAATATAAGTTATTTTTTCTTAAATTATAGACCTATTATATTTTTTTATTTATTTTTTATTTCGAAGTCGTTGTAGCTAGTCATAGTCCTCAAAGTACAGTAAAAATAATTTTTTATTCTCTTTCTCAAAAAATTTAAATGGTTTTTGAGAAAGATAAGTTTTAATCTTTAGTGTTTTTTTCAAAAGAAATTTTATTCATAACTTTTATTATTTAATGTTTCATGTCGTAGTTTATTTAAATTTTTGATTTATATACTTTAATATGATGCATGAATGTTTATATGGATTATGGATTATATGAAATGTTTATATGGAAACATTGATATTCTTAGAAAGATCAAAGTAATCCTTGCTTGTTCCATTTGAATGATTATATTAATAAAATGTAAAAGTAATTGTAAAATGTAAAAAATAGAAGAAAAAAGATTCAAATTCTACGAGCCTAGCGAATGTTTCTAGATGTTCACGAGAAAATAATCCAAAAATTTTCATATCTGAAGGATTGAAATTTTTTCTCTATTTTTATTCATTAAATATTCAATATTTATATATTATAATCTATTTATGTCAAGATTTTGTTATTATATTAATGTTAAATATTATGAAAATAATGAAATCTGAAATGTGACAGTTTTATTACATTTAAGTGTTTAAACAAACAAATATATTTATTATATAATATTGTATATATACAATAAATCTTTAAGAAAATAATAAAAATTATTTTTCATCGGACTGTCGAATAATTGATCATACGAATATATATCTATTCTGGGATTTAGAAATCAATTCTTCAATAGACAGCTTTACGACCAGTATCAGTATCAATAATCAAAATATGATTTTTCATATCAAAATGTAACTTTACTGTTATACTATATATAGCTCACAGTTTGCCTGTTCTACGTGAATTTTGTTTGTATAAAAATATTATGGTTTCTATAAATAAAATAAGACTTTCCATAAAACTTCGAAAACTTTAGATTATTTTCTACGAAAAACATTATATCTTAAAAATTAATTATTATGTGTAGAAAATCGGAGCTTTAATTATGGATTTCGAGTATTAGATCATTATTAAATCCTTTAGAAAGCATGAATAGTATTCAATATCAAAATGATTTATTATTATTTTTCTTTTATTTATAATTATATTAAATTTATCCTTTTTCCGTATTATTTATTGGGAGAAGTTTCCGTAGTGAACGAGAAACTTCATCCATCTACATTTCCTATTTTTTATTATA
Source organism: Olivierus martensii (assembly GCA_000484575.1). Taxonomy (NCBI): domain Eukaryota; kingdom Metazoa; phylum Arthropoda; class Arachnida; order Scorpiones; family Buthidae; genus Olivierus; species Olivierus martensii. The sequence goes on along the minus strand of AYEL01083378.1, from coordinate 13,865 downwards.
ATATTAATTTATAACATTTTTTTATTTAATTTTTTTTTAATATTTAGCAGTCTTCAAAAAATAAACACGAATTATAAAATACAGCAGATTGAAGTGAAAATTAAATTGCTTGTTCATTGGTGAGGCTAAGAAGCAATATCACTTGTGTAATCAGCTAAATAGATGACTACTTTTTCATTATTTTTTGAGTAGAAACTAAAAAATTATATGAAAATACTTAGTTTAGAAGTTACTGAATTGAGGCTAATTATTTAATAAGAAATAGGAGGTTCAGAAAACTTTCGATTATTCAGTATTCCCTGTATCTTCAAAAGTTCGTACTTTATTGTAAATTTTCCTTTTATTTTAATATTGAATGTAATTTTCGTCTAAAATTCAATCGAACATTCATAATTAAATTTATGTTTCTAATTCATCAATTTAGATTATCATAAAAATATTCAAACTGTAATTTTAGAGATAACATTTTTAACGAAATTACAAATATTCTATTTAATAACAGGTGATTTATTTTTATTCTTTTAATAAATTTTTAAAAAATTTGCTGACTGATTTGCTTTAATATTTCCAAATCGAGAAATGATTTAAGTAATTCAGCTTAACTCGATTTTTAAAATCTTTATAAATATTTTAAAAGTTTATATTCTAATATTAATATATCTGTTTTATCTATAACTAGAATATAATCTACTTTAAAAAATAAAAACGAGGAAACTTAAACTAATTTATATTCCGTATTACTGGAAATTAGAATCTAGGCATTTGATATTAAAATATAAGAATTTAGTTGATAAATTAATGCAAAATTTTTGAATGTTTGATTTTTTAATATTTATCAAGAATATGATTTTTATCTGCACTATATATATCAGATGAAGTAATGATAAATTTAAAATATTAAACTTTTATTTTATTGAAGCATTTTGTAAAACCTGATAAATGTTTAACCCGTATATTATATAAATTCTTTTGTTTTATATTATATTTCAGAATACAGACGTAATGGATTTAAGTTATCTCCAGTTATTAATCAATGTTACAAAAGAGCATATTCTGGAAAGACTATATAGATCATGGGTGGGAAACTTTTTTATGTAGGGGACCGTATAGAAAAGTTTTGATAGAAAGAAAAATTTATGGTGGGCCACGGGCCAAAACAAAAATAATTGATAGTATTTATTTAAAAAAGAGAAGGTCCAGCTATGTAAGTATACATAGCGTTGGTATTATATATAATAAAATAATGTGGCTGCAGGCCGGAGGTTGCCCATCCCTAATATAGATATTATAATTTATGCTTATGCATATATATATATGAGAGATTAAAGAGCATAAGGTTATTTTTATTTCATTCCCTTCAAAAATATGACAAAACTTTTCAGTTTCTGAAAAATTCTCCATCCTTATTTATAATTAAATCTTTATATATTAAGCTTGAAAGATATAAGAATGTTTTAATGATAATAAATTTTTTATATAATTTATAAACAAATTGTGGATTCGAATTTTATGCCTTCAGTTCATACTTTGTGCTTAAAAATTCATAGAGCATGCACGTTTAATCTCCAATGGTTCTACTTCATGTAACTTGAGTAAATTGCTTAGAATTTGGCGTAAATTTAAGTTATTTAGTCGTTTTATTCAATTATGCTATGTTTATAATTTTAAACATTTTATCTAAAATTCTCAGACCGAGATTTGGTTTTTATTGTTATAAAATTAGAATACATTTTTTACTGAATTCCAGTTTTAGTTTATTTAAGTAGAATTCGTTTGTTTTCTTTATGAAATATTCAATTACAGTATTTTAATATGATAAAAAACCGTTTTCTTTAAGATTTTCTATAGATTGACTTAATTAAAAATTACATCATTTTAATTAAAATAAAAAAACGAAATGATAATTACTCATATTAATTTATTTTCGTTCCAAAATCTGAATGAGATAATTAACTTAATTATCAGAGTAAATGATTCCCTTCTTTATCTGCTTATTTGAATTTTGATGATCTTACGATAAAAATTTTTATCATTTATTGAATGACAAAATAAGATAAAAAATTTATTTACATATTTTCAGTAAATAGAAAGTGTAGTAATTAAGGAGAAAAAGATTCATGAAATCACATAGTTTATCTTTTTTTATGTCATTCATTAATTTGAAATTATTGCGTATTTGAGAGATGAAAACAGGTTGGCAAAATTACAGTCGAAACTTTAATCATTTAAGCAATTACAGAAAGAGAATTTAGTTACCAAAAAATTAAAATTAATATAGCCACATCAGGAAATAAATGTAAATATTTTTGCGATAATGATCTTGTATAATTTTAATGATTTATTCATGTAAGAAAGTCATAAGCTTATAATCTACGTATTTATTAACGTATTTACTCTTACTTTACATATTTATTTTTAAATATATAGTGCATTTTCTACTTTAATATCGATAACTGTCATCATCATTCTAAATAATTATTCAAATGTAGAATATCATTTGAATTCTTATAAGATTATTTTATTATAATCTTGTAAAGAACTTCAATTATATTTAAAATGAATTTGGAATTAATTTTATAATTCACTAGGGATTTCTAACATATTTTAGTTGATTTTAGCATAAAACTGAAACTTTTATAAGAATATCTAATAAGTTGCTGGGAAATTAAAATATTTCTGTATGTTGAATTCACAAGTTTGGGTATTGATAATTTTATTATAAAGAAGAATGTTAAAAATAATATAGAAATAATATTTATTTCTAGTTTGATCATTTTTAATATATTAATCAAATTTTTTAAAAATAATTCTGCATTATAATAAGTAATTAATTTTATTAAGTTATATCCAAATTTTTTATTAAAGTAAAGTATTAAATTTTTAGTTAAAAAATATTCAGTAATAATTTATACATACTGTATTTATCTTTTCTTTTTAAATAATAAGCTTCCTCAAATGGCGGAAATCTTATAAATCTTGTTTAACGATAATAATGTTAACAAAATAAATCACTAGGCTATTTTAAGTAATTTTAATCATACACTAAGCACTCTTAAGCAATATTTTACTTTTCATAAGAAAAATGTTGAAAATATAAAAATATTTTCATGCTTTATACAGCTCCTTATAAAATTAATAGTTTTTTTCTGTATTTATGTTTATATAAAATAGACGATTTTATAAAATTAAACAAGAAAAGAACAAGTTTTGAATATAATACTATAAAGTCTTTATAATATTTCTGTAGTTTTAATTTATAAATTAATATTTTTATCATTATTTATATTAAATACTATATAATGCTTATTATTATTTATAAAATCATAATGTTAATATAATAATTATTTATAATGTGCTAAAACAAATATTAAAAAAAATTAACTTGGTAAATAATATTAATGTACAAATTATTATTTAGAATTTAAATTAAATTTTACGTATTATGCCTGTTTATTTTATATAAAAAGATATGAAATTTTCAATTTTATTAAATTTAAATATTATATTTGATTAAATAGTACCAGATAATGATGAGCAAATATACATTGTGATTTGGCTGAAAAATCTTGGAGAATTGTTAAACATTAAAGATTATTCAGTAGCAAGTGATATCGTGATCATAAGAAGCATAAGCATCACTGGTTATACAATGACTGCACCTATTGATTTAATATTTAAAAGGTTAACGGTAAGTTTATTTTTTATTTGAAGTATAATAATGATTATTCTATTTTTAGTTTTTATAAAAGTAAAAATAAAATTAATTAAATATGTTTAAAAAAATGTTTTATATTTTTAAAGGAGAAAAAAGAATATAGTTTACCAGAATGTGGAATATTAGAGACACTTAAAAAGTGAGTAATATAAAATTATTTTTTTAAATTCTACGTTTTGGTACTATAAATAAATCTTAATTTTCTTTCTTTTTTAAATATTTCATATGTGTAAAAATGGTAAAATTAGCTTTTAAGTATAAGTAATAACAAAAAAGGATCACTGGGAAATAATTATCTTTTTTTCTGATTTTTGTAGTTTAGGAAGTATTAAAAATATTTAAACTCGATAAAATATTATCAATTAAATTTCCTAAGCACTCATCTATATTGAGCATATTCATTTTGACTTTATTAATTTTTCTCAATTATCTTTCATTTTTCAGATTGTGGAGCACAGAGCACTGCACGTTAACATCTTATACAGATATATTTTACGTATGTAGATGTCATCATTTAGGTGGTGCTATTACGCTATTGGAAAAACCTACAAATTATGTAAGTTTTCATTCATTTAAATTAAATTTATCTATGTTGTGTATAAGTTTTTATTTAAGCATTAGGAATTTATTTTAGATTAAATTTTCAGACAGTATTAAAATTTTTTCTTATCGTCTTGAATTATATTTTTGATATAGTTACTAATTCATATAAAATAAAATTAATAAAAAATTTAAAAATCGAGTTCAATTTTTTATTTAAATACGCAAATTAATTTCCTAAAAGTAATAGAAACTATTAAAAACATTCTAAGATTTTTTAAACTTATTTAACTTGTTAATGGATCAATAGCAATACAAAAATTTGTCCTCATTTTTAAAAGATTCTAGATTCTTGTAATTATTTTTTATTATTTGAACTCTGAAAATTTATTTATTGAAAAAGAGATAGTAAATAAAGATAAATTATAAAGAAGATTAAATATATAGACAATAGAAAAAACATCGATTTAAAAAAATAGTTTAAAACCAACGAACCAAACACCAAAATATTTTTTGTCTTAAAGAGTAAACAAAGGAAACAAACTACTGTATTTCTATAATAATAATATTTATCTTTTTGCTTTTCATTAATTCAAGTTAAATTTTAAAGTACTGTACAGTATCTCTGTTACTTCTCTATAAAAATTGTATTTTTATGTAGTAGTTAATATTATATAATATTTTTATGTATCTGTAGAATATTTTTATATTATATTTGCAATGATATTTGCCAGTTTTTAGTTTTAATTTTACAGTGTTTTATGAAATTTTACAACTTAAAGTCACAAACTAAGTTCTATGCATGCAAAAACGTTTGTTATAGGACTATTATTGTCATCTTAGGAAACCTCTTTATTCAAGTCTGTTTTTATTTAATTTGGATTGCTGATTGTCCCAATTGTAGATATCGGGAGAAAGATAAAACTCCTCTTCACATTTTTTGCGAATGTGTAACCCTTTCAGGGTTAAGATATCTTCTAGGATTGCACTTTCCTACACGAAAAGACTTTTTGCAGTTCCATTAAGAAAGATACTGTTTTTCGTGTGTAATGTAGGAATTCTTATAGAATGATGATTCTGTTAAGGTCAATAGGTTACTAGATTAAAACCCTGCTACTAATACTACGATTAATACTCAGGTTTATGTATATTTGCAAATATTATTGATGTCCGAAATATTATTTTTATAATATACAGTACTATATATATGTGTAAAATAATAATACATAGAATTATTAACAAGCAGAGAAAGTAGTAGTTATGTATTTTCACAACATATTCGAATTAAAAAACATATCAAAGCATTGAAAGGCATTTGAATTTAAAAGGGAATCTCATAACTGAATTTCATAATAATTTAACAAGCAGAGAAAGTAGTAGTTATGTATTTTCACAACATATTCGAATTAAAAAACATATTAAAGCATTGAAAGGCACTTGAATTTAAAAAGGAATCTCATAACTGAATTTCATAATAATATATGCAAGTTCAAAAGTTATTAGATTAGAAACTAGAAATTTGAACATACGCCATTTTTAAACGGTTGAAGGTTATAGTTATAGGTTAGGTCTGGTTTATTTACTAACACCTTCTGTTCTAAATTTCTTAAGTTGAGTGACTGTGGTATGCTGGTTATTAGATATAAGTCTAGTCCTAAGTTACTAACACACTAACATTTTATTAATTAAAAAATAATAAGAAAAAAAATAACAAAAAAATAAAATAAAATAAAAGTTTACAACTTAAAGTCACAAACTAAGTTCTATGCATGCAAAAACGTTTGTTATAGGACTACTATTGTCATCTTAGGAAGCCTCTATTCAAGTCTGTTTTTATTTAATTCGGATTGCTGATAGTCCCAATTGTAGATATCGGGAGAAAGATGAAACTCCACATTTTGTGCGAATGTGTAACCCTTTCAGGGTTAAGATATCTTCTAGGATTGCACTTTCCTACACGAAAAGACTTTTTGCAGTTCCATTAAGAAAGATACTGTTTTTCGTGTGTAATGTAGGAATTCTTATAGAATGATGATTCTGTTAAGGTCAATAGGTTACTAGATTAAAACCCTGCTACTAATACTACGATTAATACTCAGGTTTATGTATATTTGCAAATATTATTGATGTCCGAAATATTATTTTTATAATATACAGTACTATATATATGTGTAAAATAATAATACATAGAATTATTAACAAGCAGAGAAAGTAGTAGTTATGTATTTTCACAACATATTCGAATTAAAAAACATATTAAAGCATTGAAAGGCACTTGAATTTAAAAAGGAATCTCATAACTGAATTTCATAATAATATATGCAAGTTCAAAAGTTATTAGATTAGAAACTAGAAATTTGAACATACGCCATTTTTAAACGGTTGAAGGTTATAGTTATAGGTTAGGTATGGTTGGTATTACTAACATCTTCTGTCCTATCAATTCTTTAGCTGAGTGACTGTGATATGTTGATTATAGATATAAGTCTAGTCCTAAGTTACTAACACACTAACATTTTATTAATTAAAAAATAATAAGAAAAAAAATAACAAAAAAATAAAATAAAATAAAAAATAATAATAATAATAATACATTATTAGTTTTAGGTATTAATATAGTTGTAAGTCTTTTACTAACTTCGTTTCCTCTTAACATAGTCTAGGTTTCCAATAACATAATACTTAATTTCTGCTAACATAGTTCTAAGCTTCTATTTTACATATAGAATGGGTTGGGCTACTCTCCACATGTCATCATAAGTTGGAATGGTTCTTTGCCTACATTTTGCATTTAATTTTGGCTCAGAATGGCTCCCTTAGTACTCTGAAGTGGAAAGGGGCAATCAAAATTTAGCCACCAAGCTTACCATACAAAAGAAATAGGGGCAATCAAAATTTAGCCACCAAGCTTACCATACAAAAGAAAAAAAAAGAATCAAAATTTAGCCACCAAGCTTACCATACAAAAGAAAAAAAAAAGAAATATATAGTTGATTGATATAACATCAAAGTCATTTCTAGTTGTTCATTTTTCTGATAAATTTCATAAAATATCTATTAATTATTTTAACGCATATTAAGAAAGTAATTCAGAAGTTTAAATGTCCATCATTTTGAATGAACATTTAAGATATATGAAGATATCGGATTAAAAGATATGAGATCGATATCAGCTTTAATGATAAGACATTCCTACCAAATTTCATCAAAATCAATTATAGTCTATATACAAAGTTTCTCTTCGTTTTCAAGCAATGTGAAGCGAATACTTATCGAATAGTTGTGCCAATAATAGAAGGGCTATAGTAAAGACGTATTCATGGCCGCACGAAATACACTAAAGTATTTACATAACGTCATACTATATCGACAATTATTTATGGACCGTGTGTATTCAATGACAAATAAACAATGTGAATAAAATTTTCACTCATCGACACTTCAACTATATAGGAAGCTATCTTGATACACGATGTACAGTACATTACCTTTTAAAGCATATTCGTTTAGTGCGTGCATAAAGTACATAAAGTGTATACATTGGCAATGGCGAACACACTGCAAGATATACACTGTTAATGGGGAATAGAGTGTGCATATAAAATGCACACTTGCATATATTTCATGTGTCTTTGCCAAACGTGTTTCGTTTATTTGTTTCCACGGCATTGTTTTTGAGTTATAATGGAAACTAATTTGAATGTAGAATATGGATAATCATTTCATCGTCAAGAAAGAGAGGTTACTTACCATAAACTGTATCGAGTAAATTAAACAAGGATTTTGTTGTCAGTCTAAAAAGTTAGAGACATATTATCGAAGCAACCGTTAACTTATTTGGTACAGCTAGTAACAAGCAACTGAGAATTTCAAATAATATTGGTAAATTGGTATAGTAATTCGTCGCTATTTGATAATGAAAATGCTTCATTAATTAATATAAAAACGACTCTTTTCCGAATTATTTTATGTTAATTTTAAGTCTTTTTCAGAATTATCATATTTTGTTAAGAGTTATCACGTCTATTCATATAAAAAAGCGAAAATATTTTTATCTACAATAAAATATACTGTTTAAAATAAATTCAATGAAAATGATTCGCTAAAAAATTTATTATAAATTATTTTAATATTAAATAAAATAAATATTTGAGAAAAAATAAGGTAGTTATCAGATTTTAATCTAATATTGTATATATGTTACGATAAAAGTGTTTAATTGGTAATTATTCATAATCACCAATCGTCTTAGTAATTTGATAAATTTCATTCAATTTCTCACTTTTACTGGCAATTATGTATAAATCCCAAACGAATTTGGTAAGTTTGATAAATATCGCTGAATATATTACAGTCAATCGGGTGAACTTTGGACCCCTTTTTAGCTTTTTTTCAAAATTTGACCATCTAAATATACTTGAAAAGATTTCATACATGAACCGTTGGAATATATATTCATTGAAATTATGCCTTTTATATAAATTATAAAGGGAATTTGTATTATTTAGTAATGGCACGCTATTTTATTGTGGTCCAAAGTTACTTTTAGAATTGGATAACGTTGGACGTGTTTAAAAATCAACTGTAATTTATTTATTTCTGCAAATTTGAAGTCTAGGACAACTGTGAACCACATTTAAAATCTAATAAATATGATTATGAGAAAAAATTGCCTTACATAGCTGCATCTAGAATATACTAATTATGCTAAAATAATGCACTGACTTGAAAATAAATGAAATTAAACTAGAAGGTCATCCTTTCACCCGGTCCAAAGTTATCCATAAATCAGATATATTTCAACATGTGCGCAAATTTCTCTTTATAATAATATATTTATAATGCCATGCACACTAGTTTCATAAGATTACTAATGTTTAGACAGTAAGAATCAACTCTATACAGTTATTTAATACATTTTTAAGCCGTAAATATCTGTAATTTCAAGTTAAATATACCAGTTGAGACATATGGTTCTCAATAGATGTTCTTGTGAAGCCTGGTGAGAGTTTTGTAAAGTATTCTGGGACCATATGATAGACGGTAGTAATATAACTATATCATAGTTATATTATATCAATAGACGGTAGTAATATAACTATAGTATGTTATAAAAAATTTGAGACATATGGTTCTCAATAGATGTTCTTGTGAAGCCTGGTGAGAGTTTTGTAAAGTATTCGGGGACTTAAGATAATCAATAGACAGTAGTAATATAACTATAGTATGTTATAAAAAATTTGTGAAGCTATATCTTATAAGAAATATTTTATGTATTATATTATTATAGTAAAATATTTTTATAAACAAAATATTATGTTTTATATTACTACAAATTACTGGAAAAATCACAGAAAAAAGAAACACTTTTAAATCATAGAAAAATTAATAAAAATCATAGTTAAACTTTGCTATTTTAAATTTTAATCATAACAAAATTTACTATAAGTGAAAAGTTCATTACAGTTTTTTGCATTTCCCTAACAATAAATCAACCCCAATACTGATTTGTGCTATACTGTCAATAGGAATGTCCATTTCATATTTTAAAGATTTGTATATAGCTACTAGGTAGACATTTACTTATAGTAGATTGTTATTTTAGTGAATGACTTGTTATTTGGTCAGAAAAAATTACTCTTCATACTTAAAAATTTCAAATTTTTTCACATAATACTGTGGCCTACCACAATGAGTTATGTTGCTTTTATATATTATAATCTAATTTTTATATAAAGTTAATTTTCATTTATTTTGACTAGCACTCATCTAATATATGAATAAAATATACTAATTATGCTAAAATAATGCACTGACTTGAAAATAAATGAAATTAAACTAGAAGGTCATCCTTTCACCCGGTCCAAAGTTATCCATAAATCAGATATATTTCAACATGTGCGCAAATTTCTCTTTATAATAATATATTTACAATGCCATGCACACTAGTTTCATAAGATTACTAATGTTTAGACAGTAAGAATCAACTCTATACAGTTATTTAATACATTTTTAAGCCGTAAATATCTGTAATTTCAAGTTAAATATACCAGTTGAGACATATGGTTCTCAATAGATGTTCTTGTGAAGCCTGGTGAGAGTTTTGTAAAGTATTCTGGGACCATATGATAGACGGTAGTAATATAACTATATCATAGTTATATTATATCAATAGACGGTAGTAATATAACTATAGTATGTTATAAAAAATTTGTGAGGCTATATCTTATCTCTAAAAAGTACAAACAAAGAAATAATGCATATTTACATGGTAGTCAAAAGTTACCTCCGCTGGTCCAAAGTTCACCAGATTGACTATACTTTTAAAGCGATTTTTGCTTAATTTTCAAAATATAGTTCATAAATTTGAAAAATATGAAATTTTCCACCCTTTGTTGTTTTAAATAATAATTTAATTATAGGGATCTGTTTTATTTTTATCTAATATGAAATTTTCCACCCTTTGTTGTTTTAAATAATAATTTAATTATAGGGATCTGTTGTTTTATTTTTATAACACCCTCTTAGTACTCATTCATCTTTAACTTCGATTATCTCTAGCCTTTTCAATATGTTCTCAACTTCGTCTTCCATACCCTCCTAGCCAAATCTTAGTCTATTTTCAAAGATGTTTTCCAAAATCTTGTTGAGGATACGAGTTTTCGATTATCTCTAGCCTTTTCAATATGTTCTCAACTTCGTCTTCCATACCCTCCTAGCCTAATCTTAGTCTATTTTCAAAGATGTTTTCCAAAATCTTCTTGAGGATACGAGTCTGAATGTACGCTTCTACGTTTAGGGGCAAATCGATAGCTCGGATAAAATTTTGTGGTAAATTTTTGCAATACCTCCCAAATCATTACATAGGGAATTGTTTTTATTTGGCACTTATAGATCATGCTTAGTTCATTTGCCATTGTGAAATATTTCCTCATTTTTTAATTTTCAATTAAAAAATGAGGAAATATTTCACAATTGAAAATTGTTAACCACAATTTTCAATTGTAGTTAACAAATCTTGATTAGGTACTTATAGATCATGCTTAGTTCATTTGCCATTGTGAAATATTTCCTCATTTTTTAATTGTAATTGTTAACCACAATTTTCACTTATATCTATAATCAACATATCACAGTCACTCAGCTAAAGAATTGATAGGACACGAAGTTGTTAGTAATACCAACCAGACCTAACCTAAAAGATTTGATAGGCTATAATCAACATATCACAGTCACTCAGCTAAAGAATTGATAGGACACGAAGTTGTTAGTAATACCAACCAGACCTAACCTAAAAGATTTGATAGGACAGAAGGTGTTAGTAGTACCAACCCGACCCAACCTAAACAATCACAAATCAAGATTTGTTAACCACAATTTTCAATTGTGGTTAACAAATCTTGATTTGTGATTTTGATCTCAATTAGACATATAATCTTTCTTTTTTTGTCATATACAAAAATATCGGGCCTATTCATGTTCAAGTTTTATAGACGTCTTTATTAGGTATCAACTCTAATTTCCGCAACTTCATTTGCGATTATTTCTTGAACCGATTGAGATCCAAGGTGAGATCTTAATTTCTTTGACTGCTTAAAGCCGAACTTATAACATAGATGATAATGAATGCAGCCAATTACTTTATTACTCGACGAGAATGCATTATTAATCAAATTTACCATCCTAGGCTGGCGATTATGCATAATATCCGGTAAACTTGATTAATAAAGCACGATTTACCATATTTACTAGTACGAACCGGAGAGTATGCATAATCGCCGGAAAAAGTGATAAATTCGCATTATATGAAATAAATTTATCGCTTTTACCGAAATCGTTGGTGATTATACATAATAACCGGCGATTATGCATAATCATCGGATTAATCACTTTTAATGTAACATGTAGTATTATCAAAAATTTTTACTATATTATAAACATTTAAAGTTGGGGTGGGCAACCTCCGGCCTGAGGGCCACATTATTCTATTATATCTAATACCAACGCTATATATACTTACATATCTGTATTTATTATATCTAATACCAATGCTCTCTTTTTTAAATAAATACTATTATTATCAATTGTTTTTGTTTTGGCTCGTGGTATTATATCTAATACCAACGTTATGTATACTTACATATCTGTACTTTCTCTCTTTTTTTAAATAAATACTATTATTATCAATTGTTTTTGTTTTGGCCCGTGGCCCACCAAAAATTTTTCTATACGGTCCCCTACAAAAAAAAAGGTTGCCCACCCCTGATTTAAAGTAATCGATTTCCTATTAAGTTAACTGCCACAAAACAGTATTGATTACTAGGAAGAACTAATTGATATTTCCGTCTTTATATTAATTATATTTTTGGTTTAAAAGCTATGATATCATACATGACGATTTTTCTAGGGGAAAACTCTTAAGACCTTGACACACTGAACGCGACGCGAAGAAAAGCAAATATGAAAAAAAAATTTACATCCTTCGCTTCGCGTTGCATTGCGCGGCAGCCTGTCTACATTGTAGCGGAGTTATTTCTCATGTTTCATGGATTTGCCGATAGAAGTCGTTTGCGGAGTGGTGTTGACAATGGGTTGACATATGGTTGATTTGTTATTAGAAAGACGTGATCGTATATTTTCGGTATTCTTTTAATCTCATGTCATATAGATATGGTCTTTTTTTGTATTTCTAAAACAAATTCTATATCTGAATCCCAACCACACGATTTAACTTCCTTCCAAGTATATAAAAAATTCGTTTCTATTGGTTGATTGCTTCCTTCAAGTCTTGCCGCACCGTATTGTTCGCGCTTGATAACTTTTTCAACTCATTTTGCATGGTGACGCGCGTTAACTCGAGCAGCCGCATGGGAAAAGCTAATCCAAGACACATTGTACGCGCGTTTCCGCGCGAAATTGCTTTCTTGCACTTCTCTTCGTGTCGCGTGTGTCACGGCCTTTAGTATGCAGACTATAATTAATTCAAAAGTTATTAGTGGGAGCATACAAATATACAGAAGATAGTATGGATATCTTATAAGACTCAAGTATGGATATCTTATGACTCACCTTCCTTCCAAATTTTGGCTAAATGTAAACAAAATTTTATTTTTATAATATATTTTTATTTTAGAATATAATATTTTGTATTTCGGTTAAATTACATTTTATACAATAAAATGTAATTTAACCGATTGTTTATTTTAGAAAATAATTTATTATTATTTCATAAATTGTCTTATTTCAGTAAAGATATTTAACGTTTTAGCAGCAAAATCATGTATATAATTTTATATATTTTATATAAATATAAATAATTTCAAATATAATTATTTTATTGTGATGTATTTTTAACTTTTTAATCAAAACTTTATATTTTGCAGTTCCATCCATTGTCTTTAACTATCATTAACAAACCTATTATGTTGAGCTGTGCCATTTCATTAGCAGCTGTTCTCTTCACTCTCGTTGTCCATGTTTCCCATTTCAGGTAAGTTCATCGTATTTTCTATTATTTCCATTATATTTTATTATTTTAAATGTCAAATATGTAATAGTTTCAAATTAAAATCAAAATGCAGAATTCATAAATAGTTTTATAAATTTTATT
>AYEL01083375.1:0-12190 GCA_000484575.1 Olivierus martensii | reverse complement strand
TTGCTGTTTCTTAATCGGAAAAATGTCAAAAACGACATTAGATGTTCACAAAAAGATTTTAATTTGTGAATATAAAAATAAAAATCCTTCTGCTACTTAGCAATTTATTTCTGATTACCTTTAATTAAATGAAACAATGTCATTCTAGTCTATACATGTTTTCTCACATGTTACCATTAACCCTCCATAAACCGCCATCCTCCTTTACCGCCAGAGAGGACCTTTGAACCGATGGTGGCGGCTTAAAGAGGTTTGACTGTATAACTTTATGTCTTTATACGCTTTTTATTTAAAACTGTAATAAAATTATTAATTAAACTAATTTGTGTAATACAATATATATTGTAGTGAACTTTTCAAATTTTAACATTGATTTTGGTTATTTTGTGCGGAGTATATACGATATCATTGCATATCCCCGATGGAATTGTACATTCATCTGTTTTTCGCTACTAATGGCAGTTTGGCTTATAAATATAAAATATAAATTGAATATGAAATATAAATATTTTACACTACCACTTTCAGCAATATTTAGCTAGGTTAGATTAGTGTAGTTCAGTGGCGGCTCGTGGATGATTTTTGTGGTAGGGCTGAAAAAAATTATAATAAAATAAGTAGTGCGAATAATTAAAATACATAACTAAAATACGTAGTGCGGACTTGCAATGTTTGCAGCCTACGATATACATATCATAACAACGTATATCACTGGTTACTCCACCTGTTCAGTACATTGACTATGCGGTGTGACTCGGTCTGCACTGATTCAAGCCCACGATATACATATCACAAAAACGTATATCACGGGTTACCCCACTTGGCTCTTCCGATCTACAAAAACGTATATCACGGGTTACCCCCACCTGCTCAATACACTGGCTATGCGGTGTGACTCGGTCTGCACTGATTGCAGCCCTGATGAGTACGCAATCGCACTGACTCATACAATACACACATACAGAGCAAGTACGCAATCGCACTGACTCATACAATACACACATACAGAGCGCCTAGGAGCGCCTATCGAGATACATCGCACTGACTCACACTGACTGCAGCCCTGATGAGTACGCAATCGCACTGACTCATACATTGTGACTGCAGTCCTGATGAGTACGCAATCGCACTGACTCGTACAATACATGACTGCAGCCCTGATGAGTACGCAATCGCACTGACTCATACAATACAATACAGAGCGCCTATCGAGGTACCTAGTACCTACAATTCAAAAATAAAATATACTACGAACGGAAAAAAATGTTTGTAAAAATAATTGTATAGTAATGTAATAGCTATAATAATTTAAAAATTTTTTCATTTTGGTGGGAGGGCTGTAGCCCTGCAGCCCTTATGGGCGAGCCGCCACTGGTGTAGTTAAACCATTATATCGCATAAAAGACATAATTTATCTGATGGTACCACTTGCAGAACCCATCACAGACAGATCAACATTCGTTATGAAATCAGTCAGAAGGATAAAGGATATGGTTCAACGGCTGGAAAACTAGAAGTATGGACTTAGATTTGATCTCGGATCCTCCAGAGTGATGAGCCACAGCTTTACCAAGCGGCCATCAGTCGACTATTTTATCGGGACCCTAGTGGTTGAATTTACACAGTACATATATTTTTAAAAATTCTTATTTTTTTGATTGAATGTCCCGCGACTTAATATCGCCTCCGGCAGTCGGCCGGATTGGCCGCGTGGAAACGCTTCGGCTTTCCACTCTGGAGGACCCGGGTTCGAATCTCGGGTCCCACCCCTTGAAAATATTTATCATGGGGTCCGGGCCCGGCCCGTCGATCCCCGTCCTTCACAATCCGGCTGACCGGATTGTGGAGGACGGTGGGCAGCCTGTGGAAGGGCTTGTTTCGCCCCGTCACTTAGTATTCTCCCTGAATGGAAAGTGGCGTCATCTGTTAACAAAAAAAAATCGCCTCCGGCTTCAGAAAGGGTAGGTACGATAATGTTCATAGCATTACATCACCATTACTTCCCGTCACTTAGTATTCTCCCTGAATGGAAAGTGGCGTCATCTGTTAACAAAAAAAAATTCGCCTCCGGCTTCAGAAAGGGTAGGTACGATAATGTTCATAGCATTATCATCACCATTACTTTTTTCTATACTTTACGACAGCATCGGAAGTCAGTATTGAGTCTATGGGAGAGCCGAAGTTCATTTATATCACTATGCCGATGATATAGTCCACTAAATTATTTGCGACATTACGGTAAATCAGCATAAAATAATGACAATTTTGACAAATAAACTAAGCTTCGAATAAAATTGCAATATTAACATGATTTTAACATGTAAATTATCTGCTTGTCTATAATATATACGATGATCAGATGTGTAATGATGTTCTCAGCATTCAAATCGATTTTAACCGTGTTCTAAATTGGCGGAGAGTCGTAATTTTAAATAGTTCTCGAAAGACTGCATGATTAGCCGTCAAACAAAGCAAATTGCATTGAAATCATATTCGAAATTAAAAACTGAAAGTTCAAAGACATGATTACATAAAAACAGACACCGTTTTTACTGACGCTGTTACCTTTTATATCTAATTTGACTGTTCCGTGCACAGTAATACCGTCACAAAACTTGGTAATACTTCACTCCCATAGACTCAATACTGAATTCCAATATTGTCGTCAAGAATAGGTTTATGATGCTTTCCATTCTATTTTTCTTTTGTGTGGTTTTATTCTTCTTTCCAGTCAATGAGTACTAAGCGGCCAGGCATATCGATGCTCACCACGGCCGCCTACACTTTTGGTATCCAACTGTCAAATGGAGAATGAGATTCAACGAGACGGGCATAAACCCCTCCTAAAAAGATTCGAGATGTGGGACTCGGGAATTGCACTCGGATCTTCCAAGATGGAAGCACAGCACGCTTCCATCGCGGTTATTTGGCCGACTTTCTTGTTGGATACTTTTTTGTGTATTATCACGCCCCTTTCCAATCAGGGAGATTACTAAGGAGCGAGGCCATTCCAATCACGGACTGCACCCACATCCGTGGAGAGGAGATCGCCCCACATCCGTTGAAGAACGGAGACGCCAGGCCGGGCCCAGCACTCCGGGAGATTACTAAGGAGCGAGGCCATTCCAATCACGGACTGCACCCACATCCGTGGAGAGGGGATCGCCCCACATCCGTTGAAGGACGGAGACGCCAGGCCGGGCCCAGCACTCCAAAAAAACTTTTCAGAAAATGTCGCACGCGGGACGCGAATCCGAGACCTTCTGCGTGGCACGACAATGCGTTACCACTCGGCCATCCGGCCGCCCTTGTTGAATACTAAGCTAAGGGCTCTTCACATCCGCGATAGGCTTTGGATATTTGCCGTTAGATGAAGGATGGGATTTAACTACCGTAGCTAGTCCTATTTTTTTTTTGTTAACAGATGATGCCACTTTTCTCAGGGAGAATACTAAGTGACGGGGCGAAACAAGCCCTTCCACAGGCTATTTGAGAATACTAAGTGACGGGGCGAAACAAGCCCTTCCACAGGCTGTCCACCCCTGCTAGCGGTAAATAGCTATTTTTATTTTTGGCCAACAGATGACGCCACTCCATTCTAGTAGAATACTATTTTTGTTAACAGATGACGCCACTTTCCATTCAGGGAGAATACTAACTTTGTCAACAGATGACGCCACACTCCATTCAGGTAGAATACTATGTACGGGGCGAAACAAGCCCTTCCACAGGCTGCCCACCCCTGCGGAGGGGTACAAACAAGCCCTTCTACAGGCTGCCCACCCCTGCGGAGGGGTCAACCGGAATTTGTGGATCGACGGGCCGGGCCCGGACCCCATGATAAATATTTTCAAGGGGACGACGGGCCGGGCCCGGACTCCATGATAAATATTTTCAAGGGGTGGGGCCCACCTCTGCGGAGGGGTCAGCCGGATTGTGGAGGACGGGGATCAATGGGCCGGGCCCGGACCCTATGATAAATATTTTCAAGGGGTGGGACCCGGTCCAAAGGCTGCCCACCCCTGCGGAAGGGTCAGTCGGATTGTGGAGATAGGGGATCGACGGGCTGGGCCCGGACCCCATGATAAATATTTTCAAGGGGTGGGACCCAAGATTCGAACCTGGACCCCATGATAAATATTTTCAAGGAGGGATCCGAGATTCGAACCCGGGCCCTCCAGAGTGGAAAGCCGAAGCGTTTCCACGCGGCCTCGTTCGACTTTTCGGGCCGGTCCCCGAAAAGTTTCAAAATCGGGGATATGGATCGACGGGCCGGGCCCGGACCCCATGATAAATATTTTTAAGGGGACGGGGATCGATGGGCCAGGCCTGGACCTCATGATAAATATTTTCAATGGATGATCCGGACCCCATGATAAATACTTTCAAGGGGATTTATCCTAGATACTCGAGATACTATAGAACCCGAGACTCGAACCCGGGTCCTCCAGAGTGGAAAGCCAAAGCGTTTCCACCGGCCCACCTCTGCGGAGGGGTCAGCCGGATTGTGGAGGACGGGGATCAATGGGCCGGGCCCGGACCCTATGATAAATATTTTCAAGGGGTGGGACCCGGGGCCGGGCCCGGACCCCATGATAAATATTTTCAAGGGGTGGGACCCGATACTCGAACCCTGTCCTCCAGAGTGGAAAGCCGAAGCGTTTCCACGCGACCAATCCGGCCGACCAGCTGGTCCTATTGAAAAAATCTGGAATTGAGGGATCCAGATTGAATCCTGATATCAGGATTTTCTTTCCGTTTTGCTGTTTTTCTGAATTTTATGCCGCTTTTCATCTTTATCAGATATTAACCATTGGCCCAATTCAAGTATCCATCACAAACCGCATACATCCATATTAGAATTGTTTGTCAGCTGAAAGATTGGAATCAACGAGTCGGACCTGGACCTTCCTGAAAAAGCTGAAAATATTGATCTGGAAACTGAATACATTCTTCCCACGGATCCATGTGTCCTCCAGATGGTAAGCCAAACTCTTTTATCGTGCAGCAGCCCGACCAATTATTATTTTTTACTTTATGTTAATTAGTAAGATACTTTTCAATTTATTGGTCATTATTCTAGAAGTTCTATTTTAAATTCACATAGTACAATTAAGATAGAGACTCCCGTCTTCTTTTCGGGAAGTGGTTTAGGATATTTGCTGAGGTAAAGAAAATCTATCATATTTTTCTGAACTAAAATATGTTTCTTTCTAAATATTATACCGCTTTTCATGTTGGCTAGATTCTAAGCGGTGGGCTATTCAACTTCCTATATGTGCGTCCCAGTCTTCTAATTATTGTCAATCAAGTACATGATGGGGTTTAATTGATCAAGCTCGGATTCTTCAAAAATCTAGAGGTATGGGATATGAAAATGAACCCGGATCCAAGTGTAAAGTAGATGCTTTACTTTTGCCATTACGCGGATTCGCTATTAGTCTATTCCCTGATGAGAGCGGCATAAATCTGAGAAGGGAGAAGTCCTTAGTTGATTTTTTAAAGTATTATAAAAAAATTTGATTATTTTCACAATAAAAATATAATATGAATTAAAATGGAATAATACATTCGATTTTAATAAAGTCAAGATCATAATAATTATTGAATTTTAAATTATAAATTAGTATAAATTAAATAATTCAATAGCCAAATTTTGTTCATTTTTAACTTTCATTTTCAAAAAATGGTATATAAATAAAATATATCGAAATTGAATAATAGGATCAATTTCTAACATTTTTAAAAATTAATTAAAAAGTTATAATCTGGTATTAAAATTTAAAAATATTATTTTACTTTTTATCCTTTGAAAATATTTTCAATTTTTTAATTAAGTGACATCACTATTAGTGCGAAGCTATAATATTCTTGATCGCATGGTTGTGAGAATTATTAACCGGTATGCTGTTTATAATATGGACATGTTTTATAAATTTGTTTGGTATTTAAGTCACATCTTAGGGGTTATTATTTACAGAATTAGTAGGTTTAAAAATCTAGTGTACCAGAAATTAGTATGTGTAGTTAAACCAACATATAAGAGAAAATTTGTGACAAAACTACCTTCACATGTTGGAGTTGCTGTTATAGAAGATAAAATTTCTTATCATGATTTATCAAAAATCATTATTTGGTGTTTAACATTTGACATTCCATATCTTAGTATATATGACCCAGACGGTAAGTTTTTAGCTTGTTTTAGATTTGTAGAAATTGTTTTGTTCTCAAAGTATGATGCAATCATTCCATTATTATTAATTAAATTTTTGATATGATTTAAAATTTAAAATAACAATAATTGTGACGCAAATTTCACCGTTAATATTAATAAAATTGCTTCTATATTCAGGATTATTTAAAAATGTATTGACATGATAAGATTTCAAAAAAAAATTATTGTATATAAACAAAAATAATTATAGTATAATTATTAATTTGGCACATTTATCAAAATATAAATCAGAAGTAGAATAATATGATTAATGATTAAACACAGATGCTTAAGATGCCATTCTGTAATTATTAAATATTCAAAATTATTAAGTTAAATTAATTCTGAGATGTGATAAATTTAATTAAATTAAAATAATAATAATCCAGTTTCAGTGATGCCATTTATCCATTTGCTTAGAATGTTACTAGTCCATCACAATTTATATACTTCAATCACCCAAAATTAATATATTGAGTAAAGTGCGAACTGTATTCAAACGTTGAGGATATGAGCATTTGCATTCAATAAGCATGTTGTGTTAACACCAAGTATAGGCAAATGGTATCATTAAAACTAGATTTGTACCTTTTAAAAGCTTTTAATGATATTTAATTACAGAAAGGTAATACATTTATAACATTGATAAATTATTATTAGAGCTGATAAAAATAGACTGATATAAATTTTTTAATATCTGCAATACAAATTTATCACAGTCAAATAGGCTAAGGTAACTGCTTACTCTTATTGTAATCAAGTTCTAAGTCCCAATAAAGCACAGTTTGCAGTTTAGAATCAAGGAATTACACTTTAATAAGCATAAAAACGTTTTCGGTACATAGGATACCATCATCAATTATTTCGAACTACAAGTCGAGCAAGTTCAAAAGCATATGCTTTCGAACGTGTTGGACTTGTAGTTCAAAATAACTGACGATGGTATCTTATGTACCGAAAACGTTTTTATGCTTATTAAAGTGTAATTTCTTTATCCTAAACTGTTAATTGTGCTTTATTGGCACTTAGAACTTGATTGCAATACAAATTATATGCTGATCATTTTCAACAGGATTGATGCAGTCAGCATGATAAGATCCTGCTGAAACTCTGTGTAGCCATATAAATGCCTTGTAGATAGATAAAAGAATAGTAGAATCCATGCTCATGCTGAATTCACCATGGATCTACATTGAATACAAATGCTTTGGTAGAACAAATTTTTATGCTTTGGCTAATGTTTAATATAGCATAGATATCTACAATTATAAAAGTATTTATTTATATAAGATGTATTAACTTCATACCAGTTATTTTCGTTGAATTATTTTTTACTCCAGGATCTTGCACTGTTTAAATTTACCTGTTTTTGTATCTTAAATATTTGTCATCATTCCTTTATATATATATCTTCAAAATGTTAATTACTCCTTAAATGCACTATGTAATTTATATTCTTCTAGTTTTTTCTTATTTCTTTGCATTTCTTAAACTGAAACTTGTAATTATTAAATCTTTAATGATCTTTGTTTTCATATTTAGACACTTTTCCTGTGTTAAGATGATTACAGTCATACCTTGATTTAAGTCATCTTAATTTGTCATTTTCGACTTTACATCAGTTTTTTTTGTTAATAGGAAAATATGTCTACTAAAGGCTGGGTCTCATAGGCATAAAACCCAATGTAAATACATTTGTGTATTGATGATGATACTTCTGCTATAAGGCTAGACGCTGCGTCTTTTCACTGAAGTTCACTGTTGTTCAACTTTCTATTCTGCATACAATATGTTGACCATTTGTCCAATTGGGATATGAGCTGGTTATTGAAACTTTGTTGTTCTCTGAAATAATGTCTCATACATTCACATAGTTCTTTTAGATTCTGAATTTTGCAAATGCAAAACCATGACATTCAATAATTTTATGAATGAAGCCATTGATAAATAAAGCAGTTCTTGAATTTCGCTATCCATATTGAATCAGCTTACTTCAAATGGCATCACAATAATTGGTCAATAGCTAAATATTATGCTAGGGATTAATTTGGCTTGAAATATTTAGTTTAATCAATCAATTAATTTTTTATATAGTCAAGAACTCAAAATCATCTTGGCCTGTTTATAACTGATCTTAATAGCTGCATTTGATCATAGTATGTAGTGTTAGATTTTTTTAAAATGCTCTTCATTATACATTTATAAATATTTTTATTATTATAAGCACTTAATTGTGGAATTTAATTAAAAATAGTATTTCTATTCTTGAAATAAGTGTTCTTGTGTAGTCAGTCAAAGAAAACACATATTGCAAAATGTCACATAATTACAATTTCTTTTTCTAGCACTCACAAGGGGAGGACACAGCTGACCCCCACCGATTTTGATTTTCACCATACGCAAGCAGTTGTGTATGGTGAAAATAAATCAAAAATGAGTGAATACGTGTCCGAGCTTTTCATTGAATATGGCCTTCTAATAGTATTTTTTAACACTTGAAAAATCGAACTTTTGATAATTCAGCTTAAAAGCGATGGATAGATAACAGATCACCAGGTGCACAGATGGCGCACTCGATAAATACGTGGCTCGTAATCTGAAGGTAGTGGGTTCGAATCCGGGTTGATGTGCATTTTTTTTTTTTTTTTATACATCGAAAAATTATTTTTTATTTTTCATTTTATTATTTTTATGTACTGTACGTTTTAATTTATTTTAATTATTATTAATTTTATATATATTGGTTATCACATAATTCGTATGCATTAATATATTTATGTAGGGTCCCCACAATGTATGTCAGAGTAAAAACACGTATATCGATAAATTATAGCATACTTTCGAATAGGATCGCGAGTAAGTGACGCAAGGATCCAGGATAGGAGAGATTTCGATACTTATTCAAAACAAATAACATATATTTATTTAAAAAAATAGGAAATAAAACACAATATTAACATAATGCGCTAGAGAGAGAGCTATCTGACCCGGAGATCAAACCTGGGAGAGAGTGAATAAAAAAAATTACGTTATTCTTCCATTATTCTTTTATGTCTTCGTTCCCTATCTCGTCGGACGATCCCCGTAGAGTAATAGAGTATTTTGTTTTGTAAATAAATATATTAATGCATACGAATTATGTGATAACCAATATGTATAAAATTAATAATAATTAAAATAAATTAATTATTAAAATGTACAGTACATAGAAAATAAAAAATAATTTTTCAATGCATAAAAAAAAATAAGTGCATCAACCCGGATTTTACCTTCAGATTACGAGCCATGTATTTATCGAGTGCGCCATCTGTGCAGCTGGTGATCTCTACCTTCAGATTACGAGCCACATATTTATCGAGTGTTCGAACCCACTACCTTCAGATTACAAGCCACGTATTTATCGAGTGCACCATCTGCACACCTGATAAAAAAAAATGAAAAATAAAAAATAATTTTTCGATGCATAAAATAAAATTCAGATTACGAGCCATGTATTTATCGAATGCACCATCTGTGCACCTGATGATCTAACGAGCCACGTATTAGTCGAGTGCGCCATCTGTGCACCTGGTGATCTGTGCCACGTATTTATCAAGTGTGCTATCTGTGCACCTGCTGATATGCTATTCATCGCTTTTAAGCTGAATTATCAAAAGTTCAATTTTTCAAGTGTTAACAATACTATTAGAAGGCCCTATCAAAAGTTCGATTTTTCAAGTGTTAAAAAATACTATTAGAAGGCAACAAAGTTCGATTTTTCAAGTGTTAAAAAATACTATTAGAAGGCCATAGTTTCAAAAATTCAATTTTTCAAGTGTTAAAAAATACTATTAGATGGACATATTCAGGGAAAAGCTCAGACACGTATTCACTCATTTTTGATGTATTTTCACCATAACTTAAGCAGATCAAAATCGGTGGGGGGTCAGCTGTGTCCTCCCCTTGTTAGTATAGAAAAGTAACTCGCAAAGTAAAAAAGGTTGAATCACCCCTGCTATATTCTATAAATTATTCTGCCAGGATTTCTGAAATGAAAAGTAGCCATCAAACCTATAAAGGTTGGCTACCAGTTTATGCCAAACTGAATAATTTTAATAATTGAGTAGTTTTTGATGGTGAACTAATTAATGAAATTTTTATCCATTAAAAAAAAATTTATTCCTCTGTTTATGTAATTTTGATAAAAAATAAATTCACTTTAGTTCAATTTTTGTATAAAAGTAGCTTTTGCTACAGTTTGATTTAATTATTTCCTTGAAAGTTATATGTTGCATTCTTATTTGCCATAGTTATGTTATTAAAAATAGCAGTTTTGTTTGTGAAAGTCCACTTTCACACAAAAGTTAAAAATTAACTGTAGAAATGGAGAAAAATTAAATAGTATTAAAGATCAAATAATAGCATTAACAAGCAGTCCAAAAAACTTTATTCACTAAAAACACTTTTAGAGAAACATTTTCGGCTATATTAAAGCCATTTTCAACTGTAGCACTGAAAAATTAAATATTCCTAATACTATATATATTTTTTTTAAAAATGATAAACAAACATTTACTATGAGAATAAAACACTGAAAATACTCAACTACACAGTATTATTCATATCAAGTATTCTGTTTATGAATTTTTCTATTTCTTGCATCTTTTATATTTCTCAGATCTATGAAAATAAAAATTAAATATACAAAAATAGTTTTATGTGACCCGTGAAGGAAAATGACAGTGTGACAGTAACAATAAATTGATACTGTATACATTTTTTTTATAAAAGTATGTTGTGTGGAATTTGTGCTTTGAGCTATTATAACTATGAAATGCTGATAGTTGGGTTTTTATGATTTCTAGTAATAAAATAATTGTAAATAAATACCTATATGAATAAACTATGGTGTATATAAATGAAATATTTGATAAAATACTGAAATTTTAAAATACAATGGATTCCACTTAATTGGGACATGTCGGGACTAAGCCATTTTGGCCCAATTAAAGATAATAAATTCTAAAATAAAATATGTAATTTGTAGGTAAATAAATAATGAATAAATTCTAAAATAAAATATGTAATTCGTAGATAAATAAATAATAGATAAAAAAATAATAAATAGGTAGTGGATTGGAAACTGTAGCCGATCATGATTTCCGGTTTCCAGCGCCTAGCTGTAAGTGACAAACATTTTGGCCGGAGCTGTACCTAATTATTAGTTTTTTACCAATCTCCTTTAACGACTTCTTCAACACTGGGCCACTGATATTCACGCCTCGCTTGCTAAGAAATCTATTGATTCTAATGCTTCTTCGACTTCTGGATCCTTTCCATCATGCTTTCTTTTGAATGTTCCCGGAAGTTCTTTCTGTAATGCCCAGTCCTCATGCAGTAGATTTTCTTATTGTAGAAAATGTGCTATGGTAGATTTTGGTAAACCAGTTATATCAGGAGTCTATGATTGCTTGTATTAAATGGCTGGCTTTTAATTTTATCCAGCAAAGCAATTTTACTTGAAAGTGTAAAATCATTTCTTGGCATCTTGGCAAAGATTTAAAAATTTTAAATAAAATTGATACTGTAGATCAGTGTCTGCCAAACTTTTTTTACTTCACGGCACATTGAAGCAGGGGAATTTGTTTCGCGGCATACCAAATAAAAAAAAAAAATAAAATTATTTTATTAATATGAATCAAAATATAAGAAACAATAATAAAATAATATTGTTTTATCGAAATTACATAAGTAGGCAATATAAATAACATAGCTGAGAAACCTAATTGCAAAGATACAACCATCCAAACGGCAATAAGGATTTAATGGCTGGAGTAGCTAATCAAGGATACTGACTCCAGAGTGAAATCTAAAATACTGACAATTTTAGCTCTGAATGTGAAGCTTTGTACGCAGGCTCATTTCTCAAGTCTATTAAATTTTCTTTTTCTG
This sequence comes from Olivierus martensii, assembly GCA_000484575.1. NCBI lineage: Eukaryota > Metazoa > Arthropoda > Arachnida > Scorpiones > Buthidae > Olivierus > Olivierus martensii. Next base: position 45 of record AYEL01083375.1, on the reverse strand, counting down.
TTAATATCAGGTTTGTATTGTGGTATTTTGCGATTTTTTTTATCA
>AYEL01083373.1:0-15094 GCA_000484575.1 Olivierus martensii | reverse complement strand
GCTTGATAACAATATCCGTGATTACAATAAGCGGCTTCTACTGTATTATAAAACAGAAAATTTTTTAATCAATATTTGATAAGGATAATTGTAATCTACAATATACAGTAATTAAATTTTGAAAAGCTTTTTTTTTAGATTAGCTTTTTTTAGATTATAGAAATTTTGAAAAGCTTTTTTGCAAAATAATTTTTAAAACCAATCAACTACTCATTTCATGTCTTTGTCATGTATACCAGCAAAACCCACTATCACCTGTCATGCTTTGCTGGTTATGCACAGCAAAAGCACTCAAGGGGTTTTAAAGCATTTGTTTGCTATGAAGAAATTTTTGGGAGAAATTTCTTTGATATTTTTTAGCTAAGTATTTTAACTAAAAATATATTTTAGGTAAGAGATTTTCCTAAGTCTTCACAGAAGCATTATTAACAGATAGAAAAGATAAAAAAAAAAAATTAAATTAAACCTATGAAGGAAATTTTACTGCAACTGTCAGAGTATAAAACCAGGCTGTACTCAGCAATTGTTGAAATTGCATGTTTTATGATAACCCAAATAAGGTGTAAACTAACTGTTATATTATTAATTCTTTTGAAATGAAATTGTTGGGATCACATGGAATCTTGAGTTACACAAAGTATAAAATATTGCATTATCTTTTGAAATGAAATTGTTGGGATCACATGGAATCTTGAGTTACACAAAGTATAAAATATTGCATTATTGGTATAATTCTTCATTTTGATATTTAATAAAAAAAAAAAAAATAGATATTGTTAAGCCATATATAATCATGTATTTATCCACAGATAAACTTTGTTTATGGATTAAAATGGATTAATTGAAAATTTATTCATTATTTGTAGCTCTTTGTTAATATAAATCCTCCAAATGTATAAAACCTTATTTTCTATCAAGTGATTTCTTTCTAACAAAAAAATCATTATTCCATAATAGATTATTGATTTTTAATGAATTTTTATAAAATCTGATAGCTTATCAAAATTATGTAAACAAACAAAAGTATCATATTTCATATATTCATAAATCTTTTCCCAAAATCAAACCAAAATCCTATTTCATCGATAGATTTATTATCTGGGGGAATGTAAAGTCATTGGGAAGAAGTCTGTGGGAGTGGCAAGAAAATGAACAATAAATATGACTAGAAAATCTTAAAATATCTCAACTTGGATAGCTTCTAAATTGCATATTATAGGTGGTCCTGACTTACAATGATCTGTATATATGACTGCCACTATCTCTGATTTTGTAATAATAGTGGCCAGTTGACTAGATAGTCAAGTTGTTGCTAGGATGAAAGCATGTTGTATTTCACCATGCAATATTCATATTTAATTTCGGGTCTCATACCTCCAGATTTTTTAGGTGTCCACCTTTGACACATTCAACACCATCCTAAATGTATGGAAGCATGGAATTTAGATTCCATGTGTGAGATCCAAATGGGTAATATAATTACATAGGCTTAAGCCTTAATGGATGTAATCAGGATTCTGACACCAGTAAGTATAGGTGTAGGATGACACCGATAAACAGGTGTATCTGCCTTATGGGCGATAGTATGTGGGCTGTAATGTGAGTAAGGATGGAGGGAGACTCAGGAACACAGTGAGAAACAATTCTTATGATAAACACCTTGGATCTTTATTCAATGAGAGAGATTTTCCTGATAGTTACAACCCATAATGGGAGAATAAATACCCTGGTTTGATAGGAAGAGACCTGGTAAATCTTGGCAGGTTGTAATTACTGATGCATAACATAGTTTGTCCATAGTTCAATGTTCTCACAGTTTGATCTTTGTCTACTTAGGGACCTCTATTTATATTTGATGATCAGTCTGTGATTTGTTGGGGATCTTCTTAGAAGAGGACAGGGAAAGGTGCACAACACGGGTTTGTGATCCGATACCTCAAGGTGAAGATTACACTTCTTCCTTTGAGGTGGGGTTTGATTTACAGTTTATCCATGCAGCTTGAGGAACATGATGATCTATCATAAATCTGTCAGTTAGGAAATTTCTTAAGTTTGTCTTTCTCCCTTGGATTTGCAGGTGTGATATGGAAGAAATTTGAACTGTACCTCCCAGAAGTTATCCGTTAGATTTACCGAAAGTTGGGGAGTTTCTGATGTATTGGGGCCTAAATCTAGGTCATATATTGCCTGTTGATTCTGGTCATACAGTAGAATGAATCAACCGGTCTATTGAACAATATTTTTCTCCCATTCAACAGAGATTTTCCACATCTATCACGTACAAAGACTGGCTGCTGACTGCCAATTGCATATCACAGAGCCTGGGACCAAACAAGTGACTTTCACCTAATATTCCCTGGCTTGACACACTTCAAACTTGGTTTATTATTTCTTTTATGGTCCTGCTTTGCTGCGTCATATCCAATACACCTGCACATAATCCTTCATTTCCAACATGCAACCCTTGTTTTCTTTACTTGTATTGATACTGCACATAATCCCTTGTATGATTTATGATGTTGGGAATGAAATTCCATGCAGGGCACTGCAACTTAGTGAATGTTTATTTTCCCTTTCATTCTTATAATTCTCTTCTCCCTTTTTCAATTTCTTTGTTCAATAATTTAATTCTTTCATATATCAAGATTATAAATTATAGTTTGTGTGGTCCCTACACATGGTTCTGAAGAATTTTTGATAGATCTAATCCTAGTAACAATTCATATACTGAAAATTCCTACTGGCTCTACCACAGATGTAATAGTTCATAGTTGGGTCTAGAATGGATACCATTATGTAATAGTCTGCTGATGTTTGGAGAATGGCATGATTGGAGGGAGATAGCTTTCATTTTTAGATGTACTTGTAACTGTACAAAATGGAGAATATTATACTAATATATAAAGAAACCAGCATATATTCCTGTTGTTATACCAGTATGGTCCCAAGATCCTATGCAGTACAAAATGGCATCCTTTAGAGCTCTTTTCCATAAGCTACACATGCATTGTATGAGGCAAGAAGATAGAGACAAAGAGTACAACTACATAATCACCTAAGGGCAGAAATATGGTTATAAATATAAAACTATGAAGGCTTTATATAATAACATTGTTAAATTAATGGCCAATCCTCATATGACATGAACACTACAAGATAGCAGTCGACCCAACCAAAACCAATGGCCATATCCTCTTGTATATGATCAGATAATGGAGAGGATTGTAAGAAAAGTTGCCAAAGATAACCCATACAAACATGTTTATAAAAGAAAGAGTACCATCTTTGCAAATTTAAAAAATGATAAAGACCCAGTGAGTAACATGAAGTCAGGAGTGTATGTGGTCCCAATATATAACAATACATTAAAAACTATAAAGCAATATATAGATAGGACAAAAAGGTGCCTAAGCACTAGAATTGAGGAACATAAAATGGATATAAGAACTAGTAAGTTAACTATCGCTTTGGCTACTAAGGCTTACAAAGATGACCTCTCCATTTATTGAGATGATATGAATGTAATAAAACCCATCATGTATAACATTGGTGACAACACTAGAAACCATAGAGCTAGAAAAACGAAGAGATAAAATGAATTTAATCACTGACAATGACCCAGAAATTCTTCCATTGTCCTGATGCTGGTTGCAAAAAATAACATGTCAGAGCCATTGTATGCAATCCTAGACATTATATTTGGATGATTGAAACTTTTATAATTACAGCCATGTAAACTTTAATACTTAATATATTCTTGCATATTATAATATATAGTTGCATATTCTTGTTAAACTATTATATTATTATGTTTATCTTAAATTATTATTATATTATTTCTGTTAAAATGATTTGAATTTATATTTTTAAAAAGTGTTTGGAAAATGTTAGAAATTTAAAAACAAAAACACGTTCTAAACAATTTTGAACTAATTTCGTTCTAAAATATTTGTAAAAAAGAATTCGTATACTGATGAGGGCCTCAACGTAAGGCCAAAAACGTTTTAGTAATAAAACTATTTCCTATTACATGAGCTGAATGATTATTAAGAAAAAAAAAATTCACTTGAAAGTATAATTTTAATATATTTTATTTTTATATCATACATTTTAACAGATTTTGTCTATTTTGTTGACAACCATCAACAGAATTGATAATGAAATAGACACTTATAGAACATTCCTTGTATCATTTTCATCTTTTGAATTTAAATTTAAAGGCCCTTATTGGCAATGATTATAAATGTTCAGTTCTTTTCAGTTTTTTATCTGATATCTGTGTTTTTAATCTTATTTAATTTTATTTTATTACTTGTTAACTTCAGTTAGCTAGTTCTTTTTTTATACAATTTTATATATTGTTGGTTGATTGTTCATAATATTTAGTTTGTTTGACCTTGTAATTGTTTTGTTGTTGTTTTTGCTTATGGCACTTCCTTTACTACTATTCTGTTATACAATAATACCCTGTTTAATGTGGGGATATGTTTCAAAGAAACAAAGCGCTAAATGAAACAGCGTTAAACAAAGTCATTTTAACACCTAAATAATAAGGATAGGTGAAACGGGGTCTGGAAAAATCACCTCCGACAATTCGCCCCTACATTTCGCCCTGAGCACTTTTTGCCCCCAGCCCATTTTGCCCTCTGCACTTTTTGCCCGAGCACATTTTTGCCCCCTGTACATAATAAATAGGCTACAAAATTGCAAATATAGTCAGTCAACTCTCGATATCTGGAATTTTATTGAAATCCCAGCCCCTTTAGTGGATATTCGATGTTAATGGTCTGCGACTGTTTACAAATTAAGCCTAATTAATTAGCAAAAATTAAAAAAGTGAAATCTCGCTTAATTTTCATTTAAATTTTTTGATAATTTTACAATTAAATACGTTTTATTGTCTTTCTAAAGATGTAAAAAATTTTTCCGAATTTTATTTCTTTCATATCTTTTAAAGGTTCATTATATGAGATCAGAGAAATCACAATTTTCTATATAAAATCTTAGCCATCCAACAAAATGTTTGACATTTTTGATAGAAACCGTAAATCAGTTAATTCATGAATAAAATAAGATCCAAATGGAGAAAATTGGATGATATTTAAAAAAAAAATTTTTGATAAAACACACATTACACAGTATAAGTAGTTCAGTCAAATAAATTTATATTTTATTATTTAAACTTTGTTTGATAATTTATTCAGTTTTATAAGGTTCTAATAGTGTTTTTCGCTATTTAAGTGTAACACTTTCTGGTTTTTTTTTTTTTTTTTTTTTTTTTTTTTTTTTTTTTTTTTTTTTTTTTTTTGTCGGTTACACACTAATTATTGATAAATTGGCCTAATTTGATATATTTAATATAGGAAAGAGTTGTAATGTGTTTATGGGACGATATCTTTAAAACCGTTTAAAATGAATAAGACGAGTAAGCGAAAGTTAATTATAATGTAGTTAAATGGTAAAAAGTTAAGAATTTGGAGCAATTTATCACAAATTTACGTTTTTTATGAAGTCTGGCACTCCAAAAAAAAGTATATTCAGTTAATAGTTCTTTAATGTGTTCAATATTAAGATTTTTGTAAAAATTAAACATTAATCTATGCTGTATGTAGTCGATATGCTTCATTATATAATTTGTCTGCCATCGATTTATAGATGAATTAATATATATGACGCATAACAAAGTTAATTCAATAAAAATAAATTTTGCACTTTTCATAATGCGTTATTGTTATTTTTTCTATAATTTACTAATCCAAAATAACATAGATTGTTATCAGAAACCCATTCGAAACAAGCTTCGCCAAACTTATCTTTGAACTTCAATTGAGGACAAACTGTGCTACTGTAACTATAATATGGAAGTAGACTTGTTATAATGATATGGCACTTGTTAAATAATTAATGAATTAATTAAAGATGTAAGCACTTTTCGATACAATATTAAAATGTTTACAAAATACCATACACCAAAAAACGCTTCATCGTTAAATAGGAGATTTAAAGCGAAAATAAAAAAAATATGCTGTTTAATAAGTTGTAATGTTGAGAAAACAAACTTTCCAGAAATATAAAAATGGGTAATTACTGCAATTAATTCTATTACGGTAACAAGACTTAAATAAAAAACAACAAAAGAAAAATTATTTCAACGATATTTTAATATTAACTGATTTACAGTTAAGAATAATAATAATAACAAGGAAAACATAGATAAATATGTAAACAAGATGAAAAAAAATAAAATACGAAACTCGCGATGAAATTGAATGCCGTGAGGAGTTACTTTTCGTTTGGGTTGGGTCTTTGTCTGCTGATTTTGTCGTCGTCTGTAGCCAACAATAGTTCGGTTTTTACTTAAATAAAAAGTTTATCTCCTAATTTAAAATGCAGAATGAACTAATGCATATCAAAAGAATAGTCAAACTTTTTCAAAATCATATTCTGATTGATTGCCTTAGAGGTATTGCATACAAATTCGAGTTTTAAACAATAATAATGTGCATTTATTATATTAAACAAAAATAAATTACAATCATTACTTGTTGACTATATTTGCAATTTTGTAGCCTATTTATTATCTACAGGGGGCGAAATGTGCTGGGGGCAAAAAGTGCAGGGGTTGAAAATGGCTGGGGGTGAAATGTTCCGGGGCGAATTGTCAGAGGTGAAATGCAGGGGACGAATTTTCCATAAACCAGGTAAAACAGGTTGCAAAGTCGCTAATTCTAACAAATATTAATAATAACTAAATAAATACAACCTGACGGTTCTAACAACTCTGCAAATCCAGAGTTTTCGACCTGAGTTCAGATCTTTTACTACTTTCTAAAAAAAATGTAATAAAATCCAAAACAATCTAACTAACTATAACGTCTAACCGGCAAAAAACAACCGGACTTACAACTAGAAGTATCAATTAAGCATTAAATCTAGAACAACAAAACAATGTTAGAAACTTATCTAATAAATTGAATAAATTCTGAAAACAAGTTAAATAACAAAAATATAAATTTATTAGACTCAAAAACACTTACAAAAGTGTAAACAAAGCTTTATTTAAACGATAATAAAGCACTATTCAAATAGCTAACAAAACTTATTTAATCAAATTCAAAATATCCAAAATCAAATATTCACAAACAATATAACCTTAAATATTATTTATTTCTAATACCTCCACCACTGATACAAACTTTAAGCCTTTGTAGATCTTTATAAGGAATTCAACTGTCACTATTCAATTCCACTTTGATCCTAACACCTCGCTGTGTCATTGGGCATGTACAGTTTTATTGAATTTTGCTACGACCTATAGATGGCTCTGTACTATTTCAAAATGGTGGTGGTAAGGGTGATTCTTGTGCTTATACAGCAACGCTGTTGTACAGTTAGAGTTGTTATGCTGATTATTCTTATTTTTCAATAACTATTATTAATGTGAGAATAGTGTAAGCTTAAATGATTTTTTAATTCGTAAATACATATAAATCGTCTAATGAGTGATGTTTTATAGGAGAGGCATTATTGAAAGCCAAGCATATAAAGGGGAAAGAAGCCAGTTCTATGTCATTTGTATAATATTGTAATTTTGTAGTCATTTGTATAGTATTGTAATTTAGTATAGTGTAATCTTTAAGTCTGCAGAAAATCAAAACATTTCTTATTTTCAGTTATATTGTGTGGTTAAAAACAAGAAATGAGAGAATGAAAAATCTTAGAATATAAAAGCATTGTTCTGAAATTGCCACATGCTTCCTGCAGTTGTCCACATTCTGTTTAAAAAGACTTGTTTAGATAATTTATAAAATAGTATTTTATATATTACATAAAAAAACTATACAAAATAAAAGATAAGATACCATAAGTCAAAGATTTGTGCGATCTATTTCTACATCGTTCTTTGCATAAAGTTACAGATCAGTTCTTTTCACTGGTTTATCATGCTTCCTTACTGGCAGACTTAAAGATGGGACTGCATTTTTTTAAACCTTATTTTATAGAATTATTGAAGCCATATTCTAAAGTACCGGTATTAATCAGGCTTTAATCATCTGATTATCAAATATCACATATATAAATTAAAATTAACGAAAATCTGTTTTCGCTTAGCATTTATAACAAAGTCAGACAATTTGAAATGGTTATAATAAACATGAAAATTATTAGTTACATCTTTTCATATTTTTAACTTAATCTTCCACAAATCTCTTAATTTTTTTTCTTTTGGGAAAACATGGAAACTTATTCCTTTTCTTGCTCATATTGTGGGATAGAACATAGTTTACGACTATTGATGTTTATGACTTCTATACAAATTTTGAAATACAACTGATTACACCAATGATCTAGGATCACCCTTGAAAGAACGCTAAAAATATCCACCAGGTGGCATATCGAGTCATGGCAAAAGTCAATACTAAGTGACGTACAGCCCTGAGCTGAGCTCATTCACATAATTTCACGTAACAATATCAAATTTATTAGCTTAGAGTTGTCAATTCATATCATCTCTTTACAATTTAATTATAAACTGAATAAAACATCAATAAGAGATCATTCTTATATATTCTCATATCGGTTCAGTGGTAAAACTTATTTAGTTTAGATGACATCACTGGCCAGGAAAGCTTGTTTGGAAGATGGCTGTCCATTCCATAACATGTGAATGCTAAATACTGAGACGGAGAATGTGCAAAGTAAGTCAACTCTTAAATTAAAATATAATACATTATATAATAATGAAAATAACGATAAATAATATGAGCATAACAAAATAATAAACAGGATAGATCAGAGTTAACCTCTTCACAAGGTCAGTGAATAAAAAATATATACATAGCATTTTTTTTTTTATTTTATTTTGTAGCTTGCATTTTTATTATTATATTACATTAATTATAGGTATTTTTTTATTGCTAATATTGATTTGAGATTCATAATAAATCATTCATGAATTCTTAAAATTAGAAAATAAAAAGTTTTAAGAACAAAATGCAGTAAATTTTAAAATTAGAAAATAAAAAGTTTTAAGAACAAAAAGCAGTAATCAGACTGCAGTAAACTTTATTGTAATATCGATTTGTATTCATAAATCATTCGTGAAAAAATTCGCAAAATTAGAAAATAAAAAGTTTTAAGAACAAAAAGCAGTAATCAGATTTGTTGTAAGCTATCTGTAAACGCCGTATTGATGAAAGAAAAACGTTCTAACTTCAAGGAACTATAATTTAAAGACATTCAAGTTAAAACTAAATTGGAATAATTGTTATTTTTATTACTGTAAAATAACATTGATGACAGATCACAAATATGAATTCTGACCACAGCAGACTTTTGTATGCACTGCACTGCACTGATATCAAATGCACTGTGAGACAGTATAAGAGTATTAATGTAACAAATTTCTGCGTTTCAGATTTATTTAAGAATAACGATTTGTAAATCATGCCAAAGTGAATCAATTAAAATTTAGAATTTGAAATAAACCGTGTTATATCGAAACAGCATTAACTGGAGCAGTGTTAAGCGGGTCTTACTGTATTATCATTGTTTTAATAAATTAATTTTTACACATTGGCACAACTTGGCCTATAAGGCCCTTGTGCTATTAAACCTGATACAACTGACCATTTTTAAATAAATTTTCTTAGAAGATTCATTGATTTATTAATTAGCAATAAAATCAATATAGTAACCTCTAATTAATCATAATATCTAAAAATAATAATGTATTTGACATATGTTTTTAATTTGCATTTTGAACAATAATACTAAGTGTACCAGATTTCACACACAAATTTCAAAAAAATAAAACTGGAAAGTTTTAAAAATCTGAAAATTTTTCAATACATTTATTGATGTGGGGCAATGTATCAAAACCAGAAATGTCCTGAAAAATCTGATACAAATGGCCACTTTATGGTAGGTAATAATAATGGCTGCAGTAATTCCATAGTTTTGTAGCATTGTCAGTAACAGCACTCACTGTCAGCATTGGTTAGCATATAAGACTATCAATAGTATCGTTAAGTGAATCTTTATTTTGATGTTTTCTTATAGGGAAATTATATGTTTAAGGTCATCATCTAATAGCAACTTGCATAAATTATAATAATATAAAGTTTCAGTATCAAGGAAATTGTTTAAGGCAGTGTTTTCCAAACTTTGTGTCTTGCCCCTTTTTTTATAAAAAATTCATACACCCTTCATTTTCATAACAGTCTAATTTTATAATATTTTCTATAGTAGAGTCTCCTTAATCTGACACACATGGTTCTGGGGCTTGTTGGATTTCAGAGAATTGTCAGATTATTGGATATTCAATAGAAAAAATGGAATTACAAAACGAATACACTCAGTTTATTAAGACTTTCCTGTCATTGCTCTTGCTGTTCAAATCTTTCACTTATTAAGACTTTCCTGTCACTGCTCTTACTGTTCAAATCTTTCACAAACCCCTCATTAAGACTTTCATGTCACTGCTCTTGCTGTTCAAATCTTTCACAAACCTCTCAATTTTATCCCAATTTTTTTTAATGTCATAAATGGTGTCTCCTCCAATACCATGAAACGAAGCCAATCACTAAACTTTTCTCCCGTGTCAAGTTTTTTAATTATTTCTGCCTTTTCGACCACAGTCAATGTCTTATGTTTTTGTTTCTCATTTTTTCTGATTTGTGATATTATGTAAAGATAAGCAACAAACACTGATATAGTAAAAACACTATTTTACAGTAATCAGTGTACTGAACTTAAAAATTATTTCAGTTATAAGCCTGAGCAACGAACAAATAGCGATTGACAATTTGTTTATGGCAGTTCCTCTTTCTCACACATTGATAAGTTGTGACGTAAAATTTCATGTGAGCGGCGTGATGGTTCACAGAGTGTCGGACTACAGAGATTCAACTGTACTTACAATTTAATACTATAAAATAATATACTATATTTGGTATAAATAAAGTTCTTATGCATAAAAAAATATATTTATTTTGATGTAATAATTTTTAATACAATTAAACAAATCTTACAAAAAAAAAAAAGAAAAATAGAATACTTGTTCAATACAACATAATATATAATGTGAAGGGTGGGTTTGTCTTTCAGCACAAATTCTCTCAAATTGGAATGTCATTGAAGATATTGCTACTTGCAGTTCTTTTTTAATCACTAAACAAGATTGATATTTTGACTTTAAACAGTTACTGCAGAAAGTTTCTGGGTACATTGATATACACCTATCCTTCGATTTGCAGGTACTCAATTAACACTTCTGACAACTGAAAATGTTTTTAATAGATAATAAAAAAGTTTGAGTTATAATTTTACACTGCTGATAGTGCTTGGACTTTAATTAATTTTAAAGATTTAAACATAGCAGTTAGGCTAAGAACCTAAGAAAAAAAAGTATAAGAATTAAATTGTCTCTAAAAATTAATGAACCAATCCCCCTTTTTTTTTAATCTTTATCTCATTTTACACGGTTATAAAGAACATATCCTCGACTTTTCATTATCTTCTATAGAATGAACCAATCCCCTTTTTTTCCTTTAATCCTTATCTCATTTTATGCAAAAGAACATATCCTCAACTTTTCATATCTTTAGATCGATTTACACGGTTAACATATCCTCGACTTTTCATTATCTTCTTTAGATCGATTTACATGGTTTACAGTTTAATTGAATCTTTTCATTATCTTCTTTAGATCGATTTACATGGTTTACAGTTTAATCTCATTTTACAATTATAAAGAACATATCTTCGACTTTTCTTTATTTTCGATAGATTGATTTACACGGTTTACAGTTTAATTGAACATATCCTTCTATTGTGTATGAATTCTCTCTCTCATTTTACACGGTTTCAGTTTGCCTGATTTTTCCAGAAACATATCTACTGTGTAAATCGAGGGATGGGTGTATATATTTATAACCCTTTTGCTGATTCATTTTTTTGACATGAATTTGAATTTATTTTTTGCTTGTTTTTCTTGAAAATGATACAACAAACTGCAAAGAAAAACTGCTCTCAAAGGCTAATATCTCAGAGGTCTAATAAATACAAGCACTTAATAAGCAGACCAGAAGTAAACAAATTAAAATATAAGTTTAATATGTAACGTTTTCGACCTTAAGTGGTCCTCATCAGCATTACATAAAGGCATATGTCAAAGAACAACTAACAGATAACTGTTAGTTAAATTGAAAATTGGGGGTTAGGTATTGAAGAGATGAACAAACTAAAATAAATTGAAAATATAAACAAAAATATAATAAGAATGTCCTTAGCAGACAGGTGTTTGCATTCTATGCTTCCTGTTTAGTAAATACTATTTCGTTAATGCATACTTCCAAGCTTCCGAGATTGCCTCTCTCTCCTTGTTATTAACAACTCTCTCTATTCGGCTTATAAATGTTTTTTTTTTTTTCAGGACTGCTGTAAGTGCTGTGATTGTTTTTCATTTTTGACAATATAACATTTTCATTTAATGAAAACTTTTAAATATTTTTAAAATTCATGTGTACTATATTCAGATTTTCTACCCAATATAACATTTTCAATTTCTTAATAGAATTTAAACTAAATTGCTGTTTTTATGACTAGCCATTTTAGCTTGCAATGGTTAGTCATAAAAACAGTAATTTAGCTTGTAAACACACTTGGATTCTTGATTTTTTTTACAGATCAATTCTTTATATTATTTCAGTTCTATAGGCTATAAGTTTTTTTAGGAGGTACTTCAATGATCCCATAAAACTGAATTCATCAAGCATCACACTTTTCAGATCAAGGTTTTCCATAAATCTTATACTTTATCTTTTACTTCATTTCTCCTCCATTGGCAGCTCTGCAAGTGTTTGAAATTGCTGCTGAAAACTTCAGATTCTGTGCCTAAACCTCCTTTCCATTTTTAATTTCTCCTTCATCCTTTCATTCAACCCCAGTTCAGCTTGTTAGTCATAAACTTTCAATATATTTGGCCTACTTCATTGAAGAAAGTTCCAATGCTCTAGTGAAAATTTGATAGAGCAGAAAATCAATTTTCTTTTATATAGTTTGTTTTGTAAGAATTTGATATAATAAAGTAGAAATGATTTTTTTTATTTATTTAGTTTTTCTGAATAGCAAGAATAGATATATGATTTATGAATTTACTGAAAATCTTTTTAAGAACAATAGTAAATGTAATAGAAAAATCTCTAATTTTCAATATGTTAATAATAATTATATTCAATTTAAAATATAAGTTATATTTAAAGTAGATTTTTTTTGTTTTTATAAAGATGCTAAAAAAGAATGTGAATCTCTGTTTGAAGAAAAACAAAACACTTTACAACATTTAAAGAAAGAAGAATTAATTCCTATAGAAACTGAAATTCTTCAACTGTGTAATGGTAAAAATCAAGGAGAAAGTGAGAAAAATTCTATTAAAGATGATGAGAAAACAAACGATAATTCTGAATCTTCTCCTGCTGCTATGGCATTTACTATTGCATTTGATAATGATTTTACTGCATCTCGAAAAAAACTGGGTATAAAAGACAGTATAAGTCAATATGCTCCAAGGAAAACTGAACCAGAACGTAGTCCAATTCAGAAACTTCGACCTGGGAAATTAAATGAATCAAATCCTAAAAAGGTAAATACATGATTTATTTACAATAATAATAGAAAACTAACTTTTAGATGAAGTAAACTTTTTAACAACAACAGAAAACTAAAGCATTTTTACATAATTGGTGCCTATCATCAATAATATAGAATATTTGAAAATAGAACAAATTATATGAATAAAAAATTTTAAATTATGCATTAATGTATTATTTACATAAATGAAACTTATAAAATTGCAATAAAAAACAAATTCAATGCAATAATAGAGTAAATAATATACTAATAAATAAAAAATAAGTAACGTATACAGGTAACTTCTGTATAATAGGATATTTTTACGTCATTGTTTCAAAACTTTTAAAGCAAGAGTTGTAAAAACTTGTTCAAGTAACAAAGATTTATTCCTCAAAGAATCATTAGTAATAGCACAAAGAAATTTACTATAGTTATTACTGATAAACGAAGTGTGTCCATTTCTAAGGCATGGCAATATAGCATAAATTATAATATGTTGATTCTGTATGAATAGAATACATTTTTTTGTTAAATTATTTTTTAATATAAAAATCTTTACTAATTATTTACTTATTTAATATATTATAAGTATTTATTACACTGTCATTTAACTAAAATTTATAGAATTGTCTTTGTTTTACATTGAAAACCAATGTATGTACGTAATCAAATATATGATTGACTACATTTAAATTTTTGTATTCTGAGAATAGAAAGCTGAAGAGGATTTCTTTGGAAGATTAAAAACACTTTTTAATAAATATTTATCATTTTTTTGTTAACTGCAATAATTCTTTGTTTTTAAGTATTTAATTATTGTTTCACTCTAACAGAAATTTACAGCAATCCTTGTACAAAGTACTCGTAAAAGAAAGTTTCATTCTGACATAGTTTAAAATTTCTGGTAAACCTCACATAACATTGTATATTTTTGAGCTTTTGTGTGGGAAATCCTATTATTATACAGTAGGCCTTGATTAGTGCAAATAATGGTTCCACAAATTTCTCACACTATTCGAAGTATTAACTATATGTAAAATGTGGTAACTGGTTCTTACTTTGTGAGATCCTGGCCATTATCCAACCTCACGATGAATAACCACAATACTATTTAAGAAATATTTATTTTCATATTTTACATCGTTGTTCATCATCTAAATTAATAACTTACCAGGAATTGCCTCTCATACCATCATCAAACCCAACTGCCAAATTGAAACCAAAAGAGCAAATCAAAAGCAGAAGTTGAGCTCCGCTTTTAGCACAGCATTTCTCAAACTTTTTTCATTCACAACCCCATTTTCATTACGAGATTTTTCGTGATCCCAGGTATTAAATATGAAATACAGTGGTACCTCGGATCATGAACGTCTCGGTTCACGAACAAATCGGTCTACGAACACCATTTGCGAACAAATTTTGCTTCGCTTTACGAACGATGCTTCGGTTCACGAACACA
>AYEL01083371.1:0-81553 GCA_000484575.1 Olivierus martensii | reverse complement strand
CCACTGAACTGATATGTGAAAATAAGAATGATCCGTATCAGTATTTTTGTTCGATATATAAATAAATTGTAAAGATAATGACATGAATGAAATACTCTGTAAACTAATAACTTTGAAATTGTTACGTATAAGTATGTAAATGAGCGAAGTGCGGCGGTGTTCGTCACTGTGTCCGAGAACGACTGGTCCGGAAGTAAGGAAGAGATCGCAGCGCCACTAGCAAGAAACAGACAAACGGGAAAGCAGGACCGCCATATATATATATATATAATAAATCAATTACATATATAACAATAATTATTTTAACAAAAATGGGTATTTTCTTTGACATTAACAAGAAACTACATATATATTTACAAATTTTTTTTAATTGCATACTTCATAAACAATAGCCAATTAGATAGTTTACAAACATCATGGAATTATGCAAATTAGATTCCTTACTATTATTTTAAATTATATATTCATATTAAAACAGGGTTGCTATTCAAATAGAAGAATAAAATTCCCTGACTTCTCCAGGTTTTCCAGATTATTTTGCAAAAAATTTGTCTTTTTTCACATTAGCATAACAAAGAAATATTAATTTGCAAAATAGTTAAAACTAAAGAATAGGTGAGGAGGAGAATTCAATATTAATTATTTAAAACATGCATAAATAGTTTGCTTTTAAAAGTATCAATAAAAACTTAATGCATAGTTGAGAACTTGTAATTCTGCTTATTAAACTATGAAAAGCTATTAAAAGAAATAAATTGTTTTTAATTAGAATTTATTTCAAATTAAAAGATGTTTAAATATTTATTTTCATAGTTTTTAGATAATTCTTCAATTTGGGCATTTATGCTCTTTTCTTTGATTGTTTAATCAACAAGCTTTGTTTTTTCAACAAGTTTATTTTGATGTTCTATAGCTTTGTGATAATTTGAATGTGATGCCTTGGCATAGTTTTTCAATTCTTTTGTTATGGGTACATTCAAAACTCTTCCATATGTTTTCATTTCATCATATATAATATATAAAGAAATTAATGAATGTTTCTTTAGATTTTCGATGGGCATATATTTGTTTATGGAGAAATCACTTTCTACTGTGACATTTCCATGAGAAAGAATTAAAATCAATTTTATGACTTTCCAAATATCTTGAAACATTTCATTATCAAGTAAACAACAACAGAAATAATTTAAATGATCAGACTTCAAAAAATTCATAACTATACAATTCCATTTATCTTTAAATTGCAAAATTAAATCCTCTAACTGTTTTTAGCACAATCTGCAAGAAATAGATTAATCCTTTGCTTTTCATACAGAAATTTTAGCATATGTTCCATTCATGTTTGGCACAAAACTGCATTTGAAAAATTTTGGATCTAGACATGATGAATATTCCACAAATGGAAATTTTAAATAATATTGGTCTATAATTTTTTGTGTCATTTTTATAAGAAAATTTCAGCACTGTAACCTGAAGTCTCTTCTCTGAAATTCCATTTTTTGCTAAAGAACTTCTAGCAACTATTCCTATATCAATGTTTACTGTGCTATAGTAGTTATTTTTATCAAGGATGTCAATTTTCAACAATTTATGTGATATTACTGCTGTATTCAACACTTCATGTTTTATAAATTTGCTCATTAATTGATTAATTAAGCTATATAAACTTTCATGCAAAAAAGGTACCATAGGATTTGTTGGAAAGTTTTTAAAAAAGGATCAAGCATAGTAGTTAATGATATAAAAAACATATTTTTGTTAAAAGTAACTCATCTTTATATGCATCCTTAATTCTCTCAAGTATAGCTGTGTGAAAGATTTGCAGTTCTCAATATATCTTTTTAGATTGAGAAATATTTTTGCAAATCTTTCACCAATATGGGTATTTTCTAGCCACTTAACTTCACAAAACTTTAAAGGAAAGATTGAGCAGTCAGTAATGGCAATGGATTGTGCTCATTGAGCAGGGCTGTCTTCAAATAGTTGATATGATGCTCTAAAAATGCTATTCAAATTCTACTCTGTTGCTTTATTGTCTTCTCTTGAAAGCTCTAGGAACAACAGAGCCTATATCTATTACTTCATAAGATTTCTTCTAATTTCTTTTACTTCTCTTAAGAACTTTAGGTTTACATTAGGACCAACCATAGATATTTGAAGCAATTTTTTTCTATCCAGTTCTAATACAACTTCAAAAAAATTTACTCAAGATCTTCATCAGAAGCATGGCCCATGAAAACTGAAGTTAGATATCTTGTACTAACTTCAATTTTTTCATTCATTCAGAGTCTTATATACAAATCATTCTCTGTGAAATATTTAAAGCTTCATCAAAATATATAACAAATTCAGTTCCAGATATTTCTGAAAGCATAATTTTTTTAAAAACAAGTGCAGTTCCAAATGATACCAAATATGATAACTTTGTACATCCCACTGTTAAAAAATTGGCTATTTCACTATCAGGGAATGTGTGTTTAAAGATGCATGATATATCTCTGAAATCATTATCGGAACTATGTGAAGATACAATCTTCATTGTCAAAATAATTTCAGCTTCTAAATCCTTTTCCTTAGATAAGAAGTTCATCACAGAAACAGCTTTTGCAGAGCTTGATACATAATATATTCATCTTATCATCATTTCTTGGAAACTGCAAATAAATTTATCTAAATTTGAATTTTTGATAAATTTGGCATAGCAAAAGAACTGAATTTTGTGTACTTTGTTTTCTTTTTATAAAAAACTATTTTTCATCATAATAGGAAAAATTTAAATATTTTATAACAAAATATATCTTTATTTTTATTTTTTTCTTATTTTTTAATCTATTTAAATTTTTTTATAATATATAATAAATTTAAAAGAAATTTTTTTATTATTCAACTATATGAGTTCTGTTGAATTGCATTATTGATCATTTTCTTAACCAACAATCATTTACATTTTCATTTGACCCTCCCTATTTTGTCTTCTATATTAATATTTAACAAACAAAATGAGAATTTAATACAAATATCACTCTTATCACTGTTTTCTAAGCTTTTGATTTATTTTCATGTCAAATATTCGTTTTAATTTGCAAATATACTGTTTTTGATTACTCATTCTTGCATTACAAAAACATAATGGATTTTTATTTTAGAATTTTAGAATGTTCAATATTCTTTTACTCTTAATGTTGATGTAACTGAAGAAGGTTCATTTCAGAGTTGAAATTATTATTACAGTAAGTAAAACTAAATTTTTAAGTTGAATATTTCTTATGTGCTGATATTTTCTTTGTAAGTTAATAAAGTATATTTATTTGTAAAACGAATTATACAATTTAAGGGTTAAATAATTGCTTTATTTCAATATGAAAATAAAGCAAAACAAAATATTAGCAAATAATTTGTTTAATTACCAAATCATTTAATCCAATAATAATTACATTAATTCAAACAAAATAATAATCTTGAAAAATAAATAACTAATCTACACCATCACTTCTGAATAGAAGAGTCAGGGCCGTTGAGAGGAGGTGACATCCAAGACTTTTGTCATGGGCCCAACCATTGGGCTATGACGAGTCATATAACATGTCTGATAGTTTGCAGGGCATCACTAGAGTACACTGTCTATTACCAAACAAGCACCCAAAGCAATTGTGCAAAAATAAACTATTTTATTTATAACATGGTATGTAATGTATTAATTTTGAATTTATTGTACACTTTTTTCAAATAAATATTTAATGTTTTATGTGGCTTTTTTTATTAAACCAAAGTAATGCACTTTTTTAAGTGGGGCCCAAACCACAGACTTGTCACGGACCTGAAAATTTCTCAGCGGCCTTGAGAAGAATAATCAATCCAGTCAAAGTCACAGAGTTAATAATTACATATTGCCAATTTATGGATTGCAAACTACAAATATTCATTATTATAATTCACTTCATCATAATAAACTTAATAAACAAAAAAACACAAGATCTTGACACAAAAGGAATGCTTAGTATAACAGACTATTGCTCCTGGACTTGAAACCTATGTCAATCCTTTTTAAACAGTGAATTGTATTGATCAATCATACAATTCATAGATTACATAATCATAAGTACAAATAGTCATAAGTCAAGGACTACTTGTACATAAAAAATTATAGAATAAATACTTTTCAGTTTATAAATGTCTTAACATTTCATGTTATTTTATTTACAATTTATAATAATGTTTTTCTATTGATAATATATTTAAAAAGACTAGTAAATTATAACTTAAAATAGTTTAAATACTAATCACTTAACTAAGTCATCTTGATAAATTATACATAATAAAAGTTCTAGAAAAAAAATGTTTAAATTTAATATAAGAAAACCATAGACAATCAATGGAAGAGAGTATATATTTATGTGCAATTTATTATACAAATTACTTACATCCTCCATTTTGGATGTTCAGGAAATTCAATACACAAAATATCCTCTGATTGATCAGTTCCTATTCTATGATAATACAGTTTTTGATTTTCATTTTCTATTGTTTCTGTTCCATCATTTTTACCTTTATGTACAGGATACCTCTGAAAATAATTTTTTTTTAATTTAATATGTAATAATAAATAATAATAGTAATAATAATAAAACTATTTTATACAACTAACTATTTATTATAAATTAATATTTATAATGCTTAATTTTTATTTATCAAAAATTTTATCAATACAGGGGGTTGGTACTATTACAACCTAATTGGTTCCCAAACTTTGTTCATAACTCAAGACATTATAAGCTAAATTCTTATTTCCTATAGAAAAAAAATGCTGAAAATAATGACTCCATTCCTAACAATTCATTTTATATTCTAAAATATCAAAGTTATTTGATATGTAAATAAAAGAGAACTAAATAAAATCCTATATATGTTTTTTGTAAACATTTACCATCTAAAACAAATTTCTTTCATATTGAATGTCAATATGAAAGAAAAGCAAAAATTGAATAAATCTGAAAATTGAAATTTGAAAAATTTCAGTGTGTAAAAATCATAACAGCAAGCATAATTCAAAAATGTAAAAAAATTCAATGCAAAATGGTGTCTGATGACAAAAGATACATTTTATTCAATCATTAATTGTAAAAAAGATAAGTTTGACTAATGCTATGTCTTTGAAACGATGAATGATTGTGTTGTGCATCATCATAAATGCAAGCTATGAATGTAAATTTGGGATTTTAAATACTATATTGCATGAAAATGTAAGATCATAAGTCCAAATTTTTCCCTGTGAATGGGTAAAATTCATATATTGTATCACCTGCATGTTGTAAGAGTCAATTAAAGGATATCCATTCTTTTCCACTAATAGCTTGCCAATTTCTGGATTGCAGTGCTTTCTAGATTTAAATTTAAAATTACTTCTGTTTTATTCTTAAAAATAACAAAAAGTTTCTGTTCTAAATCCATGATAACTTAATCCAAACTAATTAGTAATAATTGAAACTTAAAATATTATAAAAAATTTTTGTTATTAGCAAAATAAAAAAATCAATATAATTACATCATATTTAAAATTCTGAAAATTACTTAAAATTTACTACAAAAATAAGATAAATTTAGTCCTTCAGAAAAACATAATTCAGAGAGCATACTAAAGAAGCTATATTTGGTGGGAAGCCAAATAACTGTTATTGTTTAAATTAAAAAAGGAGACTAACTAAAAAAAAAAAAACTATATGCATTATAGACTAAAGTATATATGGAATTCTTGTAACAATTTCATAAACTATAACAACAGGAAGTCACAAAATAATTTTCCAAACATACAAAACAAAAAATTGTGAAATTTTGAATTTTGAAAATTTGGCAATTCAAAATAAGATGCTTCCAGATCTTATTATAAAAATAACATCAATAATACTAGAAAAAAATCTATATTTACATATAGATTATTTAAGAAATTTGGAAATATTGAACAAGCGTTAAAAATAATAAACAATAAGAACAATTAAACTATCAAACAGACTGAAATTTTAAAAACATTTAAAATTTATTAACAGAATCAGAAATAATTCATGATAAATAATCAAATCTGAAAACTTTAAATGAAAATGTTGAAATATAAGAAAGATGATATAATTTATAAAATATGCAAAATTATTTACAGAAGTACATCATATGATAAAATTTTTGTTTTTTAGTACCATAATAAATATCAGAATCTTCTGTATTCATACAAACTTATAAATGTATATTTTCTGAAATTTAAAGTGATTTATTTTACATTATGGAAAAATTGTCAACTTCAATAAGAGTTTTTATTTTAACTTATAGTTTTTAAATATGAAAAACTTTTATTTTATCTTGAACAGTGTAATAAAAAGCATAAAAGACATGAAAAACAAATATTTTGGTGATGCTATTGAAAAGTTAAAAAATAAAATGAAAAATTTTAGCAATGTTAAGAAATTTAAATCATTATTAATCTTTATTATAACTGAAAATAAATTTTCTTACTGAATAGAAAAATCCTTTGTGATCATGTGTCCATGCAATTGTTGAAAATTTAATTTTTTCTAATACTTCAGGATAATCTTCACCAGTTTCAACACATTTCACCTAAAAATAAAAATTGTTTTTAATACATACTGTTTAGTTTATTGCTTACACTCTTAATAAAACTATAGTTTACAAATAGCACTCTAAATAAAATATTTTATTTTTTTATGCTTATTCCTATATGATTCCAACTACGCATGTTACCCTATAATTGAATTAATGTAATCAGACCAATGTTTGTTTTTTATATTTTTTTGGATGTATAAGCTGTTAAGAGTTTAAAAAGTGTTCAAATATTTATGTAGCCTGACAATAGTATAAATTACCGAAAACGTTATTTACTAAATGAAAAGTCTAAGAGTAATCTCAACTGCAAAGAGTGCTATTTGTAAAACTATAGTATTGTTTTTAATGTTTTCCTTTTTTTTTTATCAATAATTATAATAGAATATTTTATTTATGACTAACATTTTGATATTCTACATTTAGCATTTTTAAATTATTTGCATCCTATTAAAACTATTATATTTTACTCATTTGTTCATATATAATTAAAATTCCCATTTTAAATATAATTACCAGTAACTATATTTTTAATTACTGCAATAAACAAAGTACTTTTTGAATTATGATATTTTCCAGCTATTTATTATTTTTAAGTTATAGAAAATGCTGATTTAAAAAATAACAATTTTGAAAAATAGATAAAATCAAGACACTATTAAAAAATAAAGTCATTAATGACAACCATATAAAAATGAAAAATATATTGTTTCTATTAAAAAAATAAATAAATCAGGAATTATACAACTTGAGAACAGATCTTGAAGTAATGCTTCATCATTTTTCATTTAAGATAACTACTAGTTACTTTAAAAATTAGATAAATCTCATTTAAATGCTAAATATTCAAAGAATTATTATTGGAAGAAAAACTGGAAGTTGCATGAGAATTCAAACTGACAAATACTAAATAACAAAATTTTGTAATTATTTAAATGAAAAATATCATCTATCTAAATTTAAAATTCAATATATTCTTCTGAATCATCAGTATTTATTTGTTAATTAAACATATAAAAAACATGCGTTGAGCTATATTTAGAAAATTTTTGTTGATTAATTTTTATTAAGAGATATCAATTATTCATTAAATTAAAAGGATAGGTGAATTAAACACATATAGGAATGCTCTTATTTGTTATAATAAAGTTTTAGGAAGACCAGATTTTCCTAGAAATATTATCATCAGAGATTAAAAAAATAACTAATGCAGCCAGACTAGAAAAAATAATGATTAAAGGAAATTATTATAATATTAGTATCAAATGGCAAATTGACAAGTATTTGAAAGGCCTTATTAAAAGAACTCTTTCAAGTATATTTTATTGGTTCCACTTCAAGGAATCATCCGTTTTTACAAGGGAAATCAGACTTTAATGAGTGTGTTTATTATGCCTGAATAATGGCCAGAAATTGGTTAATGCTAAGCCTATCATCTAATCAGCTTAATATCATTCTTGTTAAAAATTTATATAATGGAAAGGCTGGTAGATAGATTTTAGAGATGGGATTTTAATGAAGTTTCCTATATATTGCAATCAATTTGTCTTCAATCAGATAAAATCAACAAAAATGCTCTTCATTAGGTTGCAACTGACAACTAGATACAAAAAATTGCTCTACAGGCTTCCTTATATAGAGTTGTTCAGAAAGTAATTTCGTTTTTTTCATTAAAATAAACAACAATTTTTTCATAGTATATAAATATTTTATTTAATTACTTGACCATTTTGGTCCAATATATTTTGCCATCTTTCTGGTAGTAGCATAATTCCATGCTCATAGAACTTCTGATCTTTGTTTGCAAAAAATTGAACCAATTGAAACTCATTTAAACTAAATGTGAAAATTGAAACTCATTTAAACTAAATGTTTTGCCATCTAAAGAGTTCTGTAAAGACTGGAATAAGTAATAATCGAACAGATCTGGTGAAGATGGTGAATGTGGTAGCATATTCCACCCAAGCTATAACAGCTTCTGGCAAATCATTAAACTTGTATGAAGTTTGGCATTGTCATAGTGAAACACTATGCCTTTTCTATTAATAAATTCTGGCCTCTTCTGTTTGGACAAATTTGAGTGATTCCATCAATTAGTGGCAGTACACTTCTAAATTAATTGTGGAATTGTCTGGTAGAAGCTAAAAAAAAAAAATTCCCTTGAAATCCCACCAAACAAAGAGCATTACTTTTTTGATGAATATTGGCTTTCGGAGTGCTTTGAGCTGGCTCATCTTTTCTGCTCCATGATTTCTTGCGTTCAACATTGTTGTAAACAATCCATTTTTCAATGCCAGTTATGATTCACTTCAGAAAGTTTTCTTCAAGTTTGAGCGCAGCAATCACAGATGTCAATGTGATGGAGCAAATCTCTTTCTTTGAGAACATATGGAACCCAATATTTGAGTTCCACATGTTCACAAATGGTCTTGAATGGTCAAATTCAAAAAAATTCAATCTTGTAGCAATTTCTCACATTGTTATTCAGCAGTTTGCTTCAACAAATACCTTTATTTTGTCATCATCAGCTTCAACTGATTTTTCAGAACATGGTACATCTTTAATATTAAAATTGTCAAAATAAAATTTTGCAAATCAGTTTTGGCACTGGAATTTTGTTAGCACATCTCCAATTTTGCAAACCAGTTTTGGCACTGGCATTCTGTTAACACATCTTCTCAATAAACTTTACATAGCTTTTTCTTTTGCTTGAATAGCATTCTCTATTCAGCGGTTTGCTTCAACCAATACCTTTATTTTGTCATCATCAGCTTCAATTGACTTTTCAGAATGTGGTGCATCTTTAATATCAAAATTGTTAAAATAAAATTTTGCAAATCAGTTTTGGCACTGGCATTCTGTTAACACATCTCCATACACTTCACATAACTTTTTTCTTGTTTGAATAGCATTCTTACTTTTTCAGTAATAAAAAAAACATGCCAAAAATCTCCATTTTATTTTCCATTTTGATATGACACAAAAAAAACAACTGTACAGAATCAAAAAAAGTTTTAAATAAATAAACCTTGAAATATCAGTTGTTAAAATATATAATGAAATAAGGTTTAGAATGAATTTGGCTGGTTAAAAATACAACAAACAACACTCATGGAAAAAATGAAATTACTTTCCGAACAACCCAATAATTTTTTTAATTTTGTTTTTTAAAAACATATTAATTATAGATTTTATTAAGCTCATTTTTTAACTAAAACTCATAGATACAAAATATTTCATTTATTTAAAGATCACATTGCTATAGATATATCGTATTCTAATACAGGATATATCCCAAAAAAATGTATTCACAATTTAACTGGATATTAAACATATATTTAACTTTGATCAAGGTGTTTATTGACATATTTATAGATCTAATAGGATAAATTAACAAAAGGTAATGATTTATTGAGTAGATTTGTCTTTTCGTTTACACATTTGTGTATGTTTGCAAATGTTTAAATTGATTTCCACCATTTTCCCAACAAAGTTGATGACATTGACCAATGAATGCAACAACATTGCTTAATATCATTTGGAATTGCGAGTTTGGCATTATTGAATAATATTTTGATCTGTAACAAAAACAAAAAATATGTTAGTGATGGGTCGATATTGAGTAATTTTGTTGGGACACCCTGTAGATAGAAAATATATTAGAGAACATAAACAGGAAACTGATACACTGCCTGAATAATATATAAGAGAAATAATATTTAAGAAAAAATTAGAGAATATCACAGGACAAAAGATCACGTATAATAGAAGAAACATGCTATTCAACTATATATGGAATGACAAAGATATGACCGACTCATTCTTCTACCCAGGTGTTTACCAAATACCATGCTACGATAATGACTTTGGGAAATTTACTAAATATATAAGATATACAGGATGTTCTTTATCTAAAAGGATCCCAGAATACAAGTGAGATAGAGCCAACAATGCTCCCATTACA
Source organism: Olivierus martensii (assembly GCA_000484575.1). Taxonomy (NCBI): domain Eukaryota; kingdom Metazoa; phylum Arthropoda; class Arachnida; order Scorpiones; family Buthidae; genus Olivierus; species Olivierus martensii. The sequence goes on along the minus strand of AYEL01083371.1, from coordinate 70,986 downwards.
TCACTAGTGCAGCAGGCCCTTATAACTGATCTACGAATAGATTGGGAAGATGCAAAATTGATATGGAAGGAAGACGATCCTAGGAGAGGCAGGATAGCGGAAGCCATCACCATCTATGATAAATGCAATGACATCATACCACTGGTTAATAAAGTAGATCCGACAAGTGTTGAGAATCAAGAAAAAATTTTTTATAAATAAACCTTGAAATGTCAGCTATCAAAATATATAAATGACAATAGGATTTAGAATGAAGTTGGCTGGTTAAAAATACAACAAACAACAATCATGGAAAAAAATCAAATTACTTTCTGAACAACCCAATATATTCAAGAAGCTTTCAATTGTAATTCTTTTTACGCAAACTGGCCTTGCAGCTACATGATAAGCTATAAGGCTAATTTGCTGAAAAGAAGTAGAGCTAATAAAAGTGGTAATATATATATGCTGTATATATTTGTATTCTGTTTTATTGAACTTCAGATTTAATGGACTAATATCTTGATTATATTTTCCACATTGTAAAATCCATTTTAAAACTTTGTTAAACTTTTTCAAACTTAACATATATAGTTTCATTTGTATGATGTTCTACATTTGAGTTACTTTTTCAACAAAAAGGCCAAAATAATATATTTACAAGTAAAAGATATTATACAATCTATAGCAAAAAGTAGGTAGGAGAAAAAAGATTATTATATATGCCTATTTTATGCACAATTTCAATGGAAAGTTTCTGTTCAAAAGATTTACAAAATTTGTTTTTATCCTCATATATCAGAATATATGTTTATTCATTCAGAAAATGATCTTAACAAATCTTAATATTTAAAAGTCACATGGTATATCCAATTAATTTGCTAAATCAAGTATTTAATAGTACATAAATGCTTGATTTAATCATGAATCATTCACTGAATGAATAACTATAAATCAAAATTCTCAAACAAAATTTTTTTATTGAAACAATGCTGTAATTACATGAAAGAGAATTAATAATACTTTTACAATCTCACTCCTGCATTCTGACGTGCCACTAATTGGTATAATATCAATGCTTTTGAAATTTATTAACTGACATTTATCAGTTTTTAAATGTTTCATAAAAATCTATCTGCTTAATCTATCATTGCAGATAAATTTATGCTTTTTTTTGTTAAAAATAAAGATATTTCAGATTATCTAGTTAAATATAAATGATTATATTTAACTAGAGAGTCTATATATTAATGTTAACTGAAATGAGTCTATATGTTGATGATATTTTTTTTAAATTTTTAATTATTAAAAAAGATGCAATCTATAATTAACTAATTTGGAAGTAAAGCATATGAATTATTCTGGAAATTTTTAAAATTTTTAACATTTTATTGTGTGTTAATAAATTTGTATTACTCAAAATCTATTGCCTCTTATCTAATAAATAAATTAATATTCCTAAAATATAGATTAAGCAAATTTTTATTGAAATTTCACCATATTACAATATTAGAATTTTGCTATTATATTAGAGAAAGTTTATTAAACATCAAAAATACAATATCAAGTAACAAAATTATATATAAAACCATACTTTATTATTGTGGCAGTTACATTCCAGACCACCAGTGAAAAGCAAATCACAGCCTTTTTTCATTTGCTAATGCATATAAAAGCCTAAAAACATATTTACACTATTATTCAGTAAACAGAAGCAGTTAGCCGAATACTCTAAAACTGCACAGTAAACAATATGACAATATTTCAAAATGATGGAGATTACACCAAAAAATCCTCTCTTTATAATCTGAATTTTTTATTAAAATCTGTGAAATAAGAAACTTCTAACTGGTCCAATTGTGAAATATATTGCAAAACAGTACAGGAATACCTCGATTATCGTGGTTATTGTTGCCATGAAAATTACTGCAATAATAAATTTACGATAATCAGGATAAATAATGCATGTAAAATGGGTGATCATTCAGGAAAAAAGAAATGTGTTAAACGTACTAATCTTCTAAGCTGATCATATTACGTTTCTTCTTTGTAGCTATAGGCTTGATATCATCCTTGTTTATTTTAGTATTTATTGTAGGGTAAATAAGAAGAGAAATAATTATTCACATGCAGTACTGGCTTCCAGGCCTTGATGCAGCTTTCTTGTAACATCTACTCAGCAATATACAATATTGCTGAGTAATAATATTGAGAAAATGATAATTTTGGCACCCTGATGTGGTGCATCGTCTGCTTACCGGGTTAAGCCGGTCCTGTCTATAGATACTTCAGGTGAAGGTGGACAGTTACTGATGAGTGGTGAGCAAGTGCCGTCGGATAAAAACGAAGTACTAAAGAGAGCTATCTGGAGAGCAAATGTAATTTTGGTTGCATATATAGTCAGGCTATAGCTCAAGGCCGTGACAATTCAAATTTGGAGTGCAATAATTGGAACTTTGATATCAAATTATAAATCACGATAATCGAAACCGCAGTAATCGAGGTATTCCTGTATTATCTGAGTTATGAACAAATTTATATATAAATTAAATTCATAATTTGAGGAGTACATGCATGCAATAACTTATAAGTGTTTAGGAAATACAAAACTTATATTTTTATTCCAATTAAATTCCTACCTGAAATTGGCTCTTATCAACTATACTAAGAATTATAATCTATTGTTTATTTAGTAAGAAGGAGGAATTAATATTTAGTAGATGAATCAATTATGATGTAGTCATAATCATTCAAGACTCAGCTAGATGGAATAATGCAAAACATATTTAATACTAGCAGACCCATGCACAATGTTGTTACTACAAGTATGCAAAATTTCAAAGAAATCGGTGACCCGAATGTCTGAACCTCCCCTTGTCAGAGTTATAAGAATCCAAAGAAGCATTAAGCAAAATAAAGAGCAGTAATTTTATATCACTAATTTATTTATTGTAGTCATGATACAATATTTTTAGATATTAACTCATTATATACATATTTTTACACATTTTTTAACTTTTATCCTCATTCTTTTTAAGAGTTTTATTGTTTTAGCATGTGACAACCAATAGTAGCCAAAATGATATGCCTATGCAGTTCAATCAAGGAAGAAACATCAATGGACTACTATTCTATTCTATAATATTTAGCTTGATGACATGATCTTAGTTCGATAAACAAGTCCCACCTAGATAAATAGATCATTTTCTGGAACATTATATGTTAAAAATTAATAAAAGTTCAATGAGACTGCACTAAACACAAACTAAAAAAATAATAATACAGCAGCTGAGGAAGACGCCAAGTGCACCTGAATAAAATCATTTGACTGCTAGCAGCTGAGGAAAACGCCAAGTGCATTGAAAACGTTCCTGAATAAAATCATTTGACTGCTAAAAGGTTTTTGAGTATTATTATTTTTTTAGTTTATATTAAAAATTTCTCATTTTTTTGTGTTTTTAGTCTACACAATCATTTCCAAGAACCAGTTACTGCATAACTATGAAAAGTAGGAGTATATTGTTTAGTTTTCATGTTTTTATATAAATCATATTTAAATAATTTAGTAAAATTTTCTTAAGTAATTTAAAAATAAACAAATCTTTTCAATTATAAATGAATAAATATTCATGGGATTTTTTTATGTAATTGTGTATTGCTTGTTTATATATAGCAAATTATATGTTTATAGAATTGGAAACTTTGTTCATTTGAAAATAGTGTTTTTTCTATAAATAATATAAAATAACATCAATAAAGTGTTTATTTTGATTACAATTATAAAATTGTTAATTTTTGATTTATAAAGTGTAAAATTCTGGTACATTTTCAAGCAACTGTTCTGCAGAATATAGAAATTTATTTTTGTTGTATTATTATTAATATATTATAAATATTTATTAGCTAATTATAGTTTTTTATGGTCAATTTTTTCAATAGTTTGCTACAGTATACAAAGCAAAAGACATTAATACAGGTCAAATTGTTGCTGTTAAAAAGGTAAAATCTTTTATTTAATAAAACTAAACTGATATTAAATTATTATGATTCATTTGTATCCTATATGCCAAAGAATAATTTATGATTATTGAAAAATAAAAATATCACTTAGGACTAAATAATTAAACCAATTTAAAAACTTTCTTGATATTTTTGATCAGCAAAGATAACTATACAGAATTCATTGTATAAATATGTTAAATTTTTGTATTTTTTTCTTTATTTAATTAGTGATGATTACCATACTTAAATGTTGTTCAGAAAACATTCCATATAGTATCATAGTTCTGATAGAAAGTATAAATTTTATCTTAATTAACTTATAATCAGTTTTTTATTATGTTCGATCAGATAATTTAAATATCTGTTTGTTATCTAGCATAATTACTATAATAAATTTTATATTTGAAATAATGATAAGTAATAAATTAAGTCAGTCTAAATGAAATTTTCAGATTAAACTTGGATCTAGAGCTGAGGCAAAAGATGGAATTAATAGAACTGCCTTGCGAGAGATCAAATTATTACAAGAAATCTCTCATCCCAACATAATTGGTGTAAGTTAATTTTCTTTCTTAATTTTAATGATTACTTTTAATCTGAAAATTACTGACTTTAGCTGCTCGACGTGTTTGGACACAAGTCGAATGTCTCTCTAGTATTTGATTTTATGGATACAGATCTGGAGGTAAAAATTAAAAGATAGAATAATTCAATTGATATGATTATTTCTTTTTATAAACAAATATTATTTTCTAGGTTGTAATAAAAGATACAAATATTGTTCTTACACCTGCTAACATTAAAGCTTATATATTAATGACTTTACAAGGATTAGAATTTCTTCATATGAATTGGATACTTCATAGAGTAAGTAATGCAGCAATATAGCTGAAAATTTTTCTTTACCTGAATAATAATAATTGCTTTTAAATAGAATATAAACAATTTTTTAATCTGGTAGCATGAAATTTCAGGATTTGAAACCGAATAATTTATTGATTAATGAGAAAGGAATTCTGAAATTAGCTGATTTTGGTCTTGCCAAATTTTTTGGATCACCAAATAGGATATATACTCATCAAGTAGTCACTAGGTAAAATGATGATTTTTGTTGTTTTTTTCTTGACCCTGCCTAAGTGCTAAGGTGTATCTCTTATATATTAGAGATTGTGACATCTGAAATAATGTGCAATGCAATCACCCATTTTTTTGTTGAAGGTTAGTAGTATTATATATAGTTCTACATTTTTCAAAAACTTTTATAGATTTTTATATTATTAGCATATAACAAGTATGGATTTAATATTGGATCCACTGGTGAAAGCAAAAGCAAATTTTTATCTTAATGATATACACAGTATATCTGATATGAAAATACAGTCTGATCCTGTTAACATGCGGTAGTCGAGTCCATAGTTACTAAACCATTGGTTAAGTGAACCATGAGTTACAGTATTAATATGAATTTTCTGTGTGATTTGACCAATACAAAATGGTTGAACATGCAGCTAATCTCACTGATCATGAGATTTAATGACGAAGATGTCTAGGAGTGATATCACAAGTGATTGCTTATCAAGATTGCTTATCGAAGTAGCCATGGTAAAACCGTGTGTTAACAGGAACTGACGATAAAAAAAACTTATATACTTAAAACTTAATTAAAAATATTAAACCATTCCTCCGACTGGAAGTGAAAGCCGGGGTATATATCATTCCACTATATAATTATGACCTAAACAGGCAGGAGGTTTATGTAGGAAGTACTATGAGATCTCTTAAACTCAGACTAGCAGAACATAAAAGAAATATAAAAAAAAGAGAGTTTAAAAATGGAACTAGTAAAAACTTTTTATAATAATAATGTATAGATCTATTGGGATGAAGCAAAAGTAGTGAGAACAGTAAGATCGGTTGATGAAATTAAGTGGGTGGAAACAATAGAAATTATGAGGTAATCTGAAACAAATGCATGTAATAAACGATAATCTTCCAGAAATAATCCCGGTGCCATGGTTTTCTAATGTGCAATAATCATAATAATTAATTATAATAATAATCTGTCTTAAATTTAATGGTTTAATTATCTATGCAAGAAGTAAGGAATAGTTTATTCTGCATTGAATATAATTTTCTATGTATTGTTATCTTTTCTATTTATGTTTTCTACATACATATAATTTTAATTTTTAAATTTATTCTAATGAATAATCTGTATTCTATTCTCGTTGACATAAAAAAATGCTGAAAGATGGCTTCTTTAAGCCAAAAGTTCTTTGGATAATAAATATATATTTTTATTTTTCACTTAATGGAGCTGATAAGTTGTTCCTTAAATATAACTGACAAATAGTACTCCTTGCAGTTGAGATTATTCTTAACTTTTTATTAAATAGCTAATTTTTGGTTGTTTATATCATCTTCAGGCTACATAGAGATTCAAATAAATTTAAACTTTTAACAGCTTAAAAAATAGAATAACAACTCATTGCTATGGTTACCTATTCCTAAGTACAATAACCATTATAATCAAACAAAAATCAATTATAGAGTTTTAACCATAAATGAACCAAAAAAGCACTTCACTGCAGTATAAAGAGTCTTTTATTATAAGCCTTGCTAACGTTTTCGGTTTATTAAACCATCATCAGGCACAAATTCCAATTACAACAGAAATAAAAATAGAATGTCTACCCGACAGATGATGACATTTTAAGTTCAATAAAAGATAGTGAAAATCAAAATAAAGACAATGAGGCAGATGAAATAGACCTTCCAAAAAAGAAATAATGGCTGCATTCGCCAAGGGTTTCGATTTGAAGAAAATGTGCCCGACAATATTTTTGAGTCGCTCAACAAAAGGTAATGATTTATTGAGTAGATTATTAGTAGATTATTAGGAAAGAAAACAAGGACAAAAAATATAATAGTGGATTTGTAATTTTGTATATCTTTAATTACTCTACAATAATTTTTTCTTGGTGTTGGGATTTTTTTTTCCGTCAGTGTATTATATGATTATGTACTAACAAGCAGGGTTGCAGAGTTGGAGTTGGAATTTTAAACTGCCCGGAGTCGAAGTAGGGAGTTGGAGTCAGATTCTTTTTAAAAGGTGAAATCTGAGTCAGATCATTTGCCATCCGACTCTGCAACCCTACTAACAAGTAAAATCATTAATGGGCAGCCATGAAACATATTAATGCAATATAGATAGTTTCCAACTATACAAGTTAATTTGTTCGCAAAAGAACTTGTAAAGTGAGAATAACACTTAATTTCTGTAGACATAATGTTAAAAACTAGAGTTCATTCTCAACAATGAAATTTCACCATAATAAAATTTAGTAAGCATTAACAAAATCAATAGTTTGTGATTAAACAATGATTTATTTATCTAAATAAATGAAAAATAGCTTTTAAAATCAAGCAAATTATAATAATAAAGAAATTATTTATTATGTAATTTTTATTCTTCATCATTATTGATAGATAGGTATATGAATTTTATACATGTGCACTGCAAAGTTGCAACATTTTTCAAATTAGCAATAATTCTAAAAATTAAACCTAAATGTTAATATGTCTCTATGTTCCAGAATCTGTCTGGCTAAGTCTTCTAAACTTCTGTATAATAAAATTTCAAAATAACTATTCTAACATATTTTCTTTCTATCTACTATACAACAAAACAAACAATAAGAACTTGAGGAATGTTAAAAGTAAAAAACATGTATTAGAACTAAATAACAAAAAGGTATTAGTTAATAACTAATAAATTGAATAAATCAAAAATAAGTAAAGTCAAATAATAGAAATAGTTTATTAAATCCAAAAACATTTTTAAAAGTGTTAAAAAGCTTTATTGATACAATAATAAAGCAACAAATCAAGTTAGCAATGAAAACTTGTTTGTTGCTTTTTGACAAGGATTCAAAAACAACTCTAAATTTATTACTCAGAAATGATAAATAATCTTAAATAATATCTTATACTATCACTTTCACACTCTAGTACAAAAAAAAAACAAATCAATTGTTGACATCATGAGAGAATTGAGTCACTAATAGTTTCCATTATAGATTATACCTTATTGGTCCTAGCAGATAACAAATAAATTTTGCAAAACAGCTTTTCATAACTTTTTTACAAGTCCCAAGCTTTGTTCATTTACTTATAGTCTTGCAACAACTTTAATTTTTAGTGTAAAGATAAAACAGTTCATATCATCCATTTTACAATTTGATAGCACTTGTTTACTATTTATAAATATTCGATAAGAGACCATTCTTTAATTCTCAAATCAGATCAGGGATATTACTTTAGAATAGATGGTATCACATGACAACTGAGTTCGTTGAGAAGACAGCGGTTCAATTCCATAACTTGTAATTTCCAGTTTCCTAAATCAGATGATGTGAAATTTATAATTAATTTTTAAACTAAATGTAATACCAAAATAAAAATAAGAAATAAAAATAAATTAGAAAAGATCAAGGTTAAATCTTCACATCACTACTGCACAATCCAAAAATGAGCGATTTACTAGTGGTTGATTACTGAAAGTTATTATTAAATGAAAGTTATCGCATTATGCTGTAGTTTTACTGGCATAAAATGTTAGTAAACTGTGGTAATCAGAGAGCATACAATTTCTGCTTCTTGGTTCACCATTTTGATTTTTCTAATTTCATACAGACAACTGAGATTTTGATACAAACCTAATTGTACAGTCTTATGTAGCTACATAGGTGGTTTGAAATGCCACTGTCGGGATTTGGACATCTGGACTTCCCCAGTGGGAGGCTGCCGGAAGTAAACGGCATCAGTCAATAAGGATGTGGTAATTAGACCAATTTAGGGAGGGATTATAGTTCCCTAAGTATATCTTGTAATGGATGTTATTCCCTGGTCGCTTTGTCTCCCTTTTTTCTTATAATTTGTTTTGAAACTGGAGGGGGGAAGAGCATATAAAAAAACAAACGGGACTGTAGGAAAGAGAAAAAAAAAGAAAGGGGACGCAGGCAGTGAGGGTGTGGTGAGCGTCGAAGACAGACGTGTAGAGAGAGACCAGTGAGAGATCGGATGGAGCGGATCAGATGTAATGGGCTCCAGGTTAAAGTTCAGCGGAGGTCAACGTTAGAGAGTTGCCATCGAGGTTCTCTGGGGCAATAGATCCCAGAGTGAAAAGAAGAGGACTGGACAGCAGTGGACTTCTGGAGCGTTCCGTGCAGATTGGGGAAGTTTTTCTCTCCTGTGTGCTCACACTTCTACCCTCCCATGGAGGACTGTTTGCAAAGTTGCAAATTGTAACGAAGATCAATAATACTAATAACAACTAAACCTAACGGTTCTAGCAACTCTGCAATCTAGAGTTCAGCCTGAGCTCAGGTCTTTTTCTAAACTCTAACTTAAAAATAATTAACTACAAAATAATCTAACACAATGTAATGTCTAACTGACGAAACAAAACCAGAAATTGGAACTTACAACTAAAAGTACTGATTAAGTGTTAGAACTAAAACAACGATATTAGAAAACTTATGCTAATAAATTGAAGAAAAATTCTCAAACAAGTTAGATAATAAAAAATATAAATTTATTAGACTTGAAACACTTATAAAAGTGTTAATAAATGCTTTATTGGAACGATAATAAATTCAATAATCAATTAAACAACAAAACTTGTTTAATCCACTTCAAATATCAAAACGATGATTCACAAGAACAAATCTTAAATATTAATTAAATCTACCATGGTGTTGGGATTTTTTTTTCCGTCAGTGTATCTTACTACCACTAATCATTAGGCTATGTGAAAAACTAAATTAATATGTTATATTGGCATTAGAGCAGACCTTTAGGCTACTTTCAATAACCCTCTTGCATTATCTGTATTTTATTTATTAAAACTTGGTGTACAAGAGTGCTAGCCACTAGGCCTATGAGTTAGGCTATAGGACTATATCCTAATCACTAATCAGAACTCTCTGCCTAAGTTTCAGTTTAGCTTAGACCGCAACACTTTCCATAAAATAGCCTAAATATGGCTCCAAAAGACAAAAAATTTATCACTTAGAGTTGAGACTCATAAATTAACTAACAACATTATAGGGGCATAATTTCATAAATCTAGATAATAGATATTATTCATAACTTATTATCATTTGCCTTAAATACTTAGAAATGATATATATATATATAGGTCTAGCCCTAGGTAAGTAGGGACTTAAGGAGTTGGAGTCGGTTGTTTTTTCCGACTCCGACTCCACCCAAAACCTCTGACTCCCAACTCCAACTCTGCAACCCTCTTGTATTCTAAAACTGCCTTGTAATGCCTGAGATACCTATGACAGAGCAGTTTGAAAAACATTGTCTTATATGACTCTGTAAATGATAAATACTATAATTCTGTTTTCTAGCACACTATATAAATTCGTTTTTTTTTCAGTTTGTCAAGACAATAAACAATAAGCTTTTTCACAAAGGAATTGAAAGTAGCAAGGATGATCAAAATCATTTAATTAAAGTAAGAAATTTTAAATTTTTCATTTATCATATTGTTTATAATTTCTATATATTTTTATAATGTATTTTGTAGAAGTATGAAAAATTCAATGATATACGTAATTATTGTGAAAATTTTGTAAATAAAATGGCCAGTGATTCAATAAATTCTCTGAAAAGAAAATCAAAGCTCATGAAACATTTACCAGGTAGAAATTTTTTACAATTTTGGTTACAGGTTTTTAGAAATTATGATTCCACTTTAAAATCAGACTGTTGATAATGAAATTTGTTAAAAATTTTATCTTAAATGAAAAAAACTAAAAAATAAATATTAATCATGAAAAATTTTCTTAATATGTTGTTATTGTTCATAAATAAGTTTATAAATAATTAACAAGTAGCTCTGGTAAGATGGAAAGAACTCAAAATGACTACTTTCTAAATTAGCTTACAATATATCGAATAATGTTTAGCTTATAATATATTGAATAGAACAAATCAAATTTAATTCAAATACAAGAATATTTAAAATAGGACATTTTATAACTGTTTAAATAAAAATAAAATAAAATTATCAATTAAATAACATATAGATACATTAGAAAAATATTTCTAATGTATCTATATGTTATTTAATTAATTCTAATATAATGTTTTGTCATTCAGTATAAACTAAGCATAGTTTCTTTTGATACATAATGCATTTAACAATAAATACTTAAAATTTATGAAGTGAATCTTTGTATGAATTAATCAGAAATCTATAAAATGATTATTCTTCATTTGAATTAAAATATTAATTTATTATTTTAAATATCTAATTGATTGCATTTCAGACCAGGAAAGTTATTGTTAAAAAGAATATAACATCGGTACAAAGTCAAATATTAAATTTTTTTCTAATGCCATCCAACCTTTAAAATAAGCCTTAAATGAAAAGAATTTAATTTAACTTTTTAGTAGTGTGGAACTTTGGGACCTTGCGGAGCGTACAATATCAGGATGTTCTGACACCAGTTTAGTATCGGCATGCGACACTAAACAAATTAGGTGAGTTCTGTCAGTATGGGGCTTTTACATGAATAAGGACAGGGAAATGAACTCTGCTTGCTACTTACGACTTACAGACCATGGTGTAAGAACCAAAATTCCATTTACTGAGAGAGATTCTTTACAAATTGTGACATTAGGCTTAACGTCATCGAGGTGGAAGGATAAATACCTGTGGTTATTTTTGATTATCACCAGGATGTCTTGTAGACAAAACACACTACACAGTCTTTAGTCCACAATTTCAGTCTCTAATTCTTTAAAATTCACCACACAAAATGAACGGAAAACACTCACTATAGAATTATCACACAACAATTGAATGTTGACTGTTGTGGAGCCCTCGTAGTTTATGGTATATAGTGATGACGGATTGCTGATGGATTCGGAGTCTTTTGATTTAATAAAAGAAGTCTTCAGATATTATCTCTAACTGAAATTTTGGGCTGTCTTCTCTAGTGTGGAACTTTAGGATCTTGCCGAGGACTCTGTTTTTTGTCAAGGGAAGGCTCCTCTGCACACTCCTTCCTCTGCTCTTATATAGACAAAAATCTATATATACGTATCCTCCATGTGGTTAATGGGTTTCTTACTATAAAAGGACATGAGCATCGATGGACATGAATAATCAGAAAGATGATCTTATGTGTCGATTTTCCATATTGATCTGATTTCTGATTTCTCTTTTTACTCGTTTTTGGAATTGAAAGATTTAGTTAAACTTTTGCTTCCTTTTTTGGAAGTGAGTTTACAAAATCATGATTTCATTATTAATAAAAAAACAAACATTTTAATAAAATTATAATGACAGTAAGTCCATTTGAACCTTATTTTAGGGCTGGTACTGGGGTTGGATCCTCACAGTAGACTGAATACTGCATATAATAATTTAAAGAATGTTAAACCCCCAATACCACCAAAGGAGAGGGCAGGGTATACATCATACCTATATTTAACAATGATCTAAATCAACATGAAGTTTATATATGTAACACAATTTGTTCATTGGAAATAAGGCTTGCTGAGCATAAATATGATATAGAAGAAGCAAGACTTAACACTGTTCTTGCAAAAATGTTTTATGAGAATAACACAGACATTTATTGGCATAAAGCTAGAATTATATGATCTGTTAATAAAGTATCAGAAATTAGATTGGCTGAGACTATTATTATAAAGCAATACCGAACTAAATGTCGTGTGATCAGTGACAACTCCGGAAGCCATCCCAGCCCCATGGGATACTTTATAAATAATTAGTATTAAATCTTTTATGATAATAATATGTAAAAAGATTTTTCTAATGTATCTATGCATTATTTATTTGATAATTTTATTTTATTTTTGTTTAAACAGTTATACAATGTTCTATTTTAAATATTCCTGTATTTGAATTTAATTTGATTTGTTTTATTCAATATATTGTAAGCTAAATGTTACTGAAGATGGCTTTTTAAGCTGAAAGATCTTTGGCAAGTATTAAAATATCATTCTTTTGCTTAAATGTGTCTAATTAATTAATTATCTATAGTCAATCTGTCACTCAGTACAAATAAGCATAGTTTCTTTTGATACATACTGCATTTATGAATAAATACTTAAAATTTATGAAGTGAATCTCTGTATGAATTAATCAGAAATCTATAAAATGATTATTTTACATTTTAATTAAAATATTAATTTATTATTATTTTAAATATCTAATTGATTGCATTTCAGATCAGGAAAGTTATGTTAAGAAGAATATAACATCAGTACAAAGTCCAATATTAAATTCAAAAAATATTTTGACTTCAAAAGAGCAGAAATCAGTCGTAGATTCTTTTGATTCATCACCAAAATTTCATCATCCAGTCACATCATCTTCACCAAAGCATTATTCATTTGCATCAAATTCTCATATTTCTTCATCAAAATTAGTTTCTTCCAAATTAACAAATTCTATTGAATATTCAAATACTTTTAAAAGTCCAACACTCCAGCATTCATTCGATAAAAGGTAAATTATTTATATTGGATAAATAATATATATTTTTAAATTCAAATTATATTGAATTTCAAATTTTTAATTTACTTATATTTTTAAAGTAAAATTCCAGAAGATGATAGTAGTAATACTGAAAGCAACGAAGGTGGAAACTCTGAAATTTTTAATGATAGGTTAAAAACATTTCAAGAAGTTAGGCCTATTCCTATTCCACGAAAATTGCTAACTGAACCTAAACGAGTGTCTTTTGAAGATGAAAAGTCAAGTAGTGAAGTAACAGAGTCAAATGAATCTTATGTTGAAAGTTCTAATAGGTAAATTATTCATTAATTTATTAGAAAATATATTATAAATTTAGTCTCTGACTGACATGAATTATGCTATTTGTAATTTCTGTTAAACATGATTTTTTAATACAATGTGATATTTAACAAGCATAACTAATTCATTTAAACCATATTTGATCTAAGTTTTTTGTATTATTGCAAGTCTGACATATTTAGGGCTGGCACTACCTTTAAACAAAAGCAGGTTTAAGTGGGTATTATGTTGCTTCTTTCCAATCAAATAAAAATAAATAAACATAGCAATATTTATCTGTAGAAAAATTTTAATACTTGTAATCTGAAACGTTTTAGACTGAAAATTTAATCAATTTCAGTGGAAATATACAAATTAACAAAATGTTACAAAAAAAATTTGTACAAGTCTATTTTTTGTATTTTTCTCTTGCTAAATAGTGCTGTGTTTGTTTATTTTTATAGCAAAGATGCAACAAACTTTAATATTAAACTGTTACTTAATGACAAGATTATGTTTAAAATTGATGACATTTTAAGAAGCTTTAAAAAAATAATGATAAATATTCTAAAGGTCCTGATAACATGCCTTAAATCTTCTATCAAAATGTCTTTTCTTTCATCTCACTTCACATTTCAATTTCATTTCAAATAGCATTATCTATTAGATTTTTGCCTCCAAGATGGGTTGAAATTAAGATTATTCCAGTATTAAAAATTATAATCCAGAATTAACAAAGTGATTTTTATTACTAATTGCATGATATGAATCTTTGAGAAAGTGATACTTAAATCTGAATTTCAGTGATAAGAATACCATTCATCATTCATAGCACTTTTCATGTAATTATAAATCTATGATAGCTAATCTGATTGAATTTACTACTACTATTTATCAGAATAAGGATTTAAAAATTAGACACACACATCCAGTTCTTGGATATTTCTTCTGTCTTTGATAGTGTTGATCATAATATACTCTATAACAGATTGGTTAATGATGATTACTGCATTGAATATTCATTTATTTATTGGATTATTAAATATCTTAAAAATATAAAAATTATTATAGTTATGAATAATTATATTTCTGATAATTTAATTCGTATGATCAGTATTGCTTAGGGATCAGTATTACGAACTATTCTGTTTACAAGTAGTTCCTGCCTTTATAAACATTCTTCGAGTTAGCTAATTAAGTAAGAACTTGTAAACCAAGAATCAGTTTTCCATAGATGTAATATTAAACCCCAGGGGTTGGGTTCTGAGCAATGCAGTTTGACCACAATAAAGTTAAATAAAAGTCTAAAAATGAAATAGATCACAGCATTTTACAGCAGTCCCGAAAAACACTTTTATTGCTTAAAGGGTTAACAAGTGAGGAACGTTTTCGACTATATAATAGTCATCTTCAACTCTCTACATTTAAGCGGTTTCTAATTGTAGGTGTTCCTTAGGTATGACTGTATGATAGTCGAAAACGGTTTCTAACTGTAGGCGTCCTTAGGTATGACTGTATGATAGTCGAAACCCTTTAAGCAATAAAAGTGTTTTTTGGCTATAAAGTGCTGTGATCTATTTCATTTTTAGTTATAAGCCTGAGAAAGCAGTATTATGATTAATTAAATAAAAGTCAACAAAATCAATAGTATATGATTAAACAATGATTTATCTATGTAAATAAATGAAAATATAGCCTTTAAAATCAAGTAAATTATAATAAATTATTTGTTGTCAATTTGCTTTGTAAACTTTGTTATTGAAAATGATTTCAAAAGTTGGTTCTATTTTTCTCTCAATCAGTCAAATTTAAATTGTATTTTTGTATTAATGTTAAAGAATTTTTATTCTTCATTATTATTAACAGATAAGTAAATGAGCTTTAATGCAAATGAACTACTCTCTTAGGTACAATCTGGGAATAGAAGTTATTTACATATATGCTGCTAAAATCAGAAGACATACTACTGCTTCTCAGCCATCATTTTGAATTTTTCTGTTTCAAAGCAGATGACAGAGTTTGTTACAAAACCAATTGTACTGTATTTATAGCTATGTATATGAGTTTAAATGCATTTTATGACTATTTAGAATTTATTTTTTGCAATTAATGTTCCTATTTTTGATTTTTTTATACTTAAAATTTGAAAAATCTCTTTAAATCTAGGACTCATAAATCAAGAACTACTCGTATTCAGAATATACAATATGTCAAATATAAAATACCTTATAATAGAAAATATAATACAAACCATATTGTATTCCATGAGATGTAAAGGGTATACAAGACAAGCAGGATCAAGTTTAGTTTTATTCAGAGAGAACAGTAATAGAATTTTCCAGTAATGTCTAATAGTAAATACTGCAAAGTCGCGGATTAGGACGACTGTTAATACTATTAATTATAACTAAGCCTAACGGTTCTAGCAACTCTGCAATCCAAAGTTCGGCCTGAGCTCAGGTCTTTTTTCTAAGTTCTAACGTAATACTAAACGTCAAAAACACTCTAACAGCACTTCACGTTAACCGGCAAAACCAAACCAGAAACGAGAACGTACAACTATGAGTAACAAACGAATGTTAGAACTAGTCGGACAAAAAATGTTAGAAACTTTAAATACTAATTGGATAAATTCTCAAACAAGTTAAATTATAATAAAACTATAAATTTATTAAATTCAAAACACTTACAAAAGTGTTAGCAAATGCTTTATTGGAACTATAATAAAGCAACGAACAAGTATCCAACAAAACTTGTTTAACTCAATTCAAATATTCAAAAATCCACAAAGAAATAAACCTTAAATAACTTCTAATACCTCCACCTCCGATACAAGCCTCCAACAATAGTCGATCCTTACAAGAAACTCAATTGTCAATTTCGCCAATTCTACGTCTGGAAATTCAGCACCTCTCGTTATCAAAAACACCTCAATCGGCTTGTCGACTGTGTCGCTCTTTTATACGGTGACTTACAATCCCGCACTTCGCTCATTTGCATACTTATACATAACACCTTACAATCCCGCACTTCGCTCATTTGCATACTTACACACAACAAGTTTGACTTACAATCCCGCACTTCACTCATTTACATACTTATACGTAACAAGTTCAAAGTTTTTCTCATTTGCATACTTACACGTAACAAGTTCAAAGTTATCACTTTACAGGGTTAAATTATCTGAACCGCTCTTCCGATCTGAGCTTAGAGTAATTCATTCATGTCATCATCTTTACAGTTTAATTTATATATCGAAAAAAACACTGATGCGGATCCATTCTTATTTTTTCACATTATCAGTTTTAGTGGTAAAATTTATGTAGATAAGATGACATTTTAATCGATCATTCAGTGGTAAAATTTATGTAGATAAGATGACATCATTAACCGGGATATCTCTTCCGGATATGGGTTCCGACTCCGTATTACGTGATTGCCAACTATGACGAGGAAGGTGGAAGTAAGTCACATTTTCTAAAATATAATACGTTAGTAGATAGGAAAATAACGATAAATAAATAACAGAGTGCATAATAAAATAAAAATAGAATAGGTCAAAATTAACTTCCTCATAATACTGCAGTGTCAATTCTGAGAAACAAATTTCTAAATGGTTTCTAATGGAATTAAATCATCATAAAGAATTAAGGTTTCCTATTCTAGAACAAACCAAAAAGTTAAAAAAGCAGATAAAAAACATTTTTAAAAATTAAAATGACAGTTTCCAATTTGCTTTATAAACTTTGTTATTGAAAATAATTTCAAAAGTTGGTTCTATTTTTCTCTCAGTCTTTATCTTCTATAATTTTGCTTAAATATTAATCTTGAAACTCCATTGATCTTGTGATTACTTTTTTTATTTGTATAATTCTATTTAAAGTAAAATTATCTTATTTCATCAAATCTAACAAGTCATCAATTGCAAGACAGTATTATTTCCAGTATAACAAAAAATAAAAATACTAAATTAAATTAACAAAAAATTTATTTCCAATCATTAAAATTCACAAGAATATAATTAATTTGTTCTGCAAATAAATATAGAAATATAATCATGTCTCTAATGATGAATGTTCATCTCACTAATATCAAATTACATCCCATAACTCTGTTTTTGTGTTGTTCTGCATGCATACATAACTTTTTGTTTCAATGCAGCATCGTAATGTAATCTTCTTGAAAGCATTTTAAGTGTTAATTATCAATCCAATATATCAGTAAAACTCAACACATGTACCTAGCTGTATCACTAAAAATAAATGTCACTGTGCCAGAGTCACTACCTTGATGATGCAACATTCAAACATGCACAAATATGATTGCCATATGGCTAAGACAATGTTGCACTATTGTTATACTGGCAATTATAAAAATTTTAACAATTTACGGACTTTGATTGCCATGCTTCACTCTAAAGAGTAATAATATTGAGAAAATGATAATTTTGGCTCCCCGATGTGGTGCATCGTCTGCTTACCAGGTTAAGCTGGTCCTGTACACAGGTACTTCAGATAAAGGTGGACTGTTACTGATGAGTGGTGAGCAAGTGCTGATGGATAAAAACAAAGTACTAAAGAGAGCTACCTGAAGAGCAAATGTAATTTTGGTTGCATATATAGTTGGCTATATCTTGAGGCCGCAATAATTCGAATTTGGAGCGCAATAATTGGAACTTCGGTATCAAATTATAAACTGCGATAAATTGAGAATCGCGATAATCGAAACCGCGGTAATCGAGGTATTCCTGTAATTTAATTTTTTTATGGAATTGGTAATGATGATGCTACTTATTTTTTTTATGGTTTTATCATGTACTCTTTTAAAGTTTATGAATATTATTGGGTATTATATGTTAGCTTTCTTTGCCTTTTTACCAATCTCTATTACACAATTAATTTTTATATTTTTATGATTATTGTATTCGGTGCAATTTGGCCAAGTGATTCAAATATCCAAAAATAAAAATAAAGCATAGACTTATAATTACAACCGTAGTTAGATTGATCAATGATTAACACATTTCAAGTATATGAAGTTAATAATTAATATTTATCAATAAAGCTTGGCTAGCTCAAGCTTTTTCTTAATTTCAGCTTCCGGCTCAAGTTTCAGTATCTGTAGGTGGACATAATAGATACTAGAGATAGTTACCTCCATTTCATACATGAAAATGCCAGATATTTCTTGTAAACTTTGTATAATCCCTGATAGTTTTGAATCACTTCTTGAACTGCTAAAATAAGATATAATCATAATGGGAAGAAACAGAGTATAAAGTAGATAATATATATGCTGTAGATAATCTTAAATTAATGATGATTACTAAAATTTTCATTGTCTGTAATTTTTGACAATGTTTTATGAAGGTCATGATTATGATGAATTTAGCCATTCTCTCATTTATTCTTTAAAATTGACTGTTCTATCCTATAAATTTAGATTTTAATTTATATACACCAAAAGTTATTATCATACATAATTTTCATATATGAAATTTTCTTTTACTTAATGCATTTTTATCAGTACAATGCTAAAAATGCATTATTCAGAAGAGCATATTCAATTTTAAATCTTTTATAGTCATATGTTGTTCAAGTATTTTATGTATTTTCTATTATATATGGCATGTTCAAATGAAACCCATTCAAAACGTGCCACGTGATGAGCTGATATTTCAGTTTTGGAATGCGGATGTTAAAATGCAACTGTATGTGATGCGCGTGTGCAGTGCTCTTAAATTGTGCACTTACATCATGTGTTTAAAAATGACGCAAGTGCACAATTTAAGAGCACCGCACGTATGCAATACATACAGCTTCACTTTAACATCTGCATTCCAAAACTGAAATATTAGCTCATCACGTGGTGCATTTTAAATGGGTTTCATTTGAATATGTATTGTTGTGGGAATATCTTGCCAACTTTGGCCACCCACGGTTAATTTGTTTTTGAAAACAAATAACAATCAGTAAATCCAACTTTATAAATTTTTCTTTTCAGTTATATTGGATTACAAATATTTTTATTTTTATCATTCCATTGAATCCTTTGTCTATATAGGTAATTCATGTTGAATTATATATTTTTGCTGAATCATTAAAAAAATTGAATTGTCTTAACCCGTATATTTTAAAGTAGTGTTTTATGCGTGCCATTAGCAAATTTTATATTAAAGCACTGTCACAGCTAAATTGCACCATAAAAAATTACAAGGATATATTTATCTTGAATTGGTTTTTGTTCAATAGCATTTATATACATTAATGTTAAGTAGGAAAAATCTGAAGTCTGTTTATTATATTGAAATTTACATAATTCTCATAAATTAAATTTTCTTTTACTTAATGTTATGCATCAATGCATACATTGAAAATTCACAGTAATTGTCTTATAAACAGCACTTTTTGTGTAATTTTTTATGCTAACTTCATTATTAATAAGTAACAATAAAGGTAGAGTATATCTTCTTCAGAATTTATATTAAAAATTTTTATTTTTATGAAGTAATTGTCTAAGGCCTGGTGCACATTGAGACGCAGGGGACATAGGTGACGCAGCGCAGCACAGCATAGAATTTTGTGTTCAGTCGGTTTACATAGACATGCACAAATTGACACGCAGAACAGGGTAGGGCAGGAATGTGCCTGGTTGGTTGCTCACTCTTCTTCTTCCTCTAGTGATCTGCCACACTTCTTATGGCAGAACTTTTACCTTTACTTACCTTTTCTTTCCCTTCTCACTTCTTCATTCTTCCTGGGTTAAACCGTTGAGTACGCCCTCTTTATCTTTATTTTTGGATGTCCAACACAGTGTGGGTGACACAGTTTCCTGTGCCCGTGTCAGATAGTCTGAAGTGTTTCACACGCAAGAACATGGCAGAAGAACACATTATTGAAACTGTTTGTAACCACACAGTGCTATATGATATAAATAATCCTGATCATATGCGTTCAAAGATGAAAGATGAAATTTGGAATGGGATTACAAAAGAATTGAATTTAAAAGACAGTATGTATTTTTGTCATTTATTTATTTACATTGTACAATATGATATGGTGTTAAAACAGTAAAATTAAATTGTTTCTATACACATTTTAGGACTTATTTATTTATCTGACATGTATCTGGTTCTATGACATGTTTTAATTAAACAAATTTAATTACAGTAGTAAAAACGTAAGCAATGTGGAAAGGCCTGTAAATGAAAAGAAATGTAACACATCATGAGCATTTGTAATTCTGCTTCGGAATCCGATTCTGAACTTAATAAGTTCTTCCATATTTCTAGAATGAACTCAGCCACAAGAACTGTTTGGCAATGTGCACATGGAGCT
The DNA here is from genome assembly GCA_000484575.1 of Olivierus martensii. Lineage (NCBI taxonomy): Eukaryota > Metazoa > Arthropoda > Arachnida > Scorpiones > Buthidae > Olivierus > Olivierus martensii. Next base: position 49,824 of record AYEL01083371.1, on the reverse strand, counting down.
GTTTCAAGCTGTGTCACATCAAGGTCAGGTCCCAGCATGGAGTCCTGTCCTGCGCTGTGTGCTTGTGTCTCAATGTGCACCTTGGCTAAGATATGGTATATCTTTTACATATACCATATCTTTAGACAATTACTTAATAAAAATTGTTTATAAATTAGTACAGTGCTGCATTTTGTAACATGTAGAAGTAGAGTTATTTTTATAGATTTTATTTAATAACAGTGTTAATAAACTGTTATATTTAATATTTAAACAGAATTGGAACAAATAGTTAAAGTGGCTAATGATCCTAAGGAGTTGAAGAGGAAAGAGGCCGAACTGGTGCAGAAGAAGCTGGAACAGAAACAGAAGGATCTAGCAGAATGTTTTGGGTTCAATGTAAGCTATGTTCAATGCAAACTGTATAATATATAAGGACTACATTTTTTTCAATTTGCCTATCTATTTTTCACTTTTTTCAATAGGACGAAGACGAGGAAGCCGTGGTAACGCTTCATAAAAATCCGGAAGGGTCATCCGTGGCCAACAGTGATAATGTGATAACCAAAGAGGAAGTATCTCAGATTTTCAACTCTCTACAGAATGGCTGCATTTAGATATAGAAAATTATTCAAAACTTGAGAACAAGTATCTGGTTTTCTGGTAATTTCTATTTACACACAGATAATTTTTGTTATTTGCCAGTTACATTTATATATTATAGTTTATATATACAATATACACATATGTTACTAAAGCCATAGACATTCTGCAACTAATAAGAGTAAAGAGAAAAAACCAAGCACTAAGCACTGACAGAGAAAAGCCAGATACAAAGCACATAGCCAAAAAAAAAATTCAAATTGTATTTATAAATTTGTTTGAAATTATGCTAAGTTTATCTATTCATTTGTATAGTTTTACAGGTGGAATATTGTTTGGATTTTTAAAGAAACTTGGAGAAATGTGTGGGAAATTCTAGTACAATTTCCTCTTCGTCTGAATAAGACGAAAAATAACTGTGATCTGTAGAAGTATAGAGAAAAACATCCATCTGCTGCTGTATCTATCGTCGTACACGTGTTATTTCACTCGCGCACAAAATGAAAACAAATAGTAATAAAATAGGAAAAGAATTTATTTGAACTTTTAAAATGATTGGTGAATATTTATGTACAGTACAAGTCTTTTGTGGTCATTGCCAGGGATGAAAATCACGTAAAATTTCTTCACTTGGATTTAAAAATTAAATTTCATTATTGTACGCTGTAAAATAAAACCATAAATAATATCAGACCAACTGTTATTGCTTTATCATTTCGCAATAGTTAAATAAAGAAGAAATTTTCTAAATTGGTTGGACAGAAAAATATGAGACACAAAGCAATAACAGACAGACAATAAGAAAAACCATATCAGTTCTTTAATTTTCAAATATGCAAAATTACATTTAAAAAGTATTTTTCCCAAACATTTTAAAATAGTTTTTTATTTTGATATATGAACACATTATAAAAACACCTATACACAACTATATATCAATAAGATTTAAAGTATTTGCTTAAATGACACTTTTATCACATAAAACGATAAGTGCCGTTATATGCCTCCGTGCAAAAATACAAAGAACAAAGGTCACTTAAAAGGTGCACGATTGGAAGCGTGTACCATTGAGTAGTGTGCATAGTGTAGTTTATGTAAATTATATAAAAGTGCAGCATGATAACCATCTCAACGCACATAATATATATAAATATATATATATAAATTTGTGAATTTACTTATATCTATAAAAATAATATATAAGATCCATTTACATTGATTTTGAATTATTTAAAATAATTTAATGTGCCAAATATACATTTAACAGATAATTAGTTTTGGTATTAAAAATAATTTGGTGGGATAACTACGGATTTTCTGGGAAAGGGTGTAGGTCATCTCTGTTCAGAATATTAAAATATTTTCATTTAAAGACAAATATATAAATATATTGAACACTAAGAAGTTAAAAAAAATAATTGTGATAATAGGAAATAGATTATAATTCCTTGGTATATAAAATACAAAGAATCATCATCACCTAGCAGTTAGGAGTTACATAATATCAACTAGAGTTTGGCTAGATGGAAGAACTGGAAACAGATGTTAAAAATGTGCCGTCTCCATCTTGATTATGCTGAAATATGGGTAAAAACATTTGTTCTGATGGATATTTTCCTCCCACTGGGGACAAACACATAATACAATACTTTTGGATTAACAAACACAGGACCAGTGTAAAAACCAGGGATACAAAGTGCGCGATTAGTTTTTAAGATTGTCGGAGCAGACACCGGTTGCGGTGGATTTAAAAGGCCCCATCGACGATAAGTCGAAGGAGGCCTCCTGGCCTCCATAGGCCGACGTCAGGTCGGTTTGTGTGGCGATTTCTTCTACTTCGGCGATAGAAACGCGTTCTCTACCCAGCAAGACGGTGGTTTCGCTGCTGGAATCGGCGCTGAAAAAAAAAGTTAATGACATAAAAAAAATCATTAGCTTGTAAATTAAAGTATCTAAAACAGAAGAAGAGAGAATAGATTCTACATTACCAGATTGATTAAAAAAAGGGACCAGCCAGGCCATAGCATTGATAATCATCTTACAGCCTGGCTGCTGCCCAATATTTGAGCAGCACCAATAGAAAATGTTAGTTATTTATTTTGGAAGAATACAACCAGCGTTATTTTCTATTCTTAATGATTGCGTATGGTAGGAAGGGGGATAAAACAAAGAATTAATACAAATAGATATTCAGCTTATAATGATCAATAAGATAGAGCAGCGCTTCTCAAACTTTTCGACTTCTAATACAGCGCTTCTCAAACTTTTCCACTTGGCAACCCCTTTTACCCGAGAAAATATTTTCGCGATCCTGGGTATAGAGGTATATAAACTAGGAATACGAATTAAAATATTTGCTAAAATTTCTGCGACCCCAAATTTTGTCACGCGATCCCATATGTGGTCGCGACCCACACTGAGAAGCACTGAGATAGAGAATTGAAATCCTTCAGAGTGACGTTCTAATTCGAGATGACATCATAGCGAAACGGGCGTCACACCATCGTGACGTAACAATGCATGATGTCGAGAAAACGTGATTATCATATGACATGACTATGACACAACAATGAAGTGACGTCATTACCACCATGACATCATGTGATTAGCCAGCTGATTTCAAATGTGTAATAGGCAAAATGGCTTTGTTGGAATTCAGGATGTCGTTGCAAGACGTAACAAATAGATGACGTCACAATTCTGAGACGTCATCTATTTGTTACGTATCAATTTTTATACATTAATAAATTCAGAAAGAAGAAAAAATTTCTACCAGTTGTAATTCAATTAGTCTGTCGATAATATAACATTTCAGTAAACACTAGGTTTGAAATAACAAATGAAATCGATACACGAAATAATTTTCCAATTAAAAAATTTTCCTGGGACAATACAATGGAGATCGGTAAAATAGTCACTTTTTGGTAGGTTTTATTTTGCAAGAGCCCAAAAAAGTTTTAATGACTACGATTAAATGGCATAGGAAGGACCAACAAATTTTCCTTAAAAATTCAATTTGTTTGTAAAAACCATTAAAACGACATTAAGAATAAATTATTTGAAATAAACTTAACACTCATAGATTAAAATTTTCAGTAAATAATTTAAAAAATCCTGTTAGCGCTCAAAAGTTTTTCATCAGAACTAAATAAGCTAATATAACTAGCGCTCCGTTCAAACCAATAACTGTTTATCTATAGTGGGTTATTCCATTTTAAATCAGCCAATGGTGGTCGCTGCATGATTTTTGATTTTGATGAATTTTGGCATGTTGTTTATGTATATTCCCAAAGGCGGCATGCTGTTTATGTATATTCCCAAAGGCTCAAAAGTATTATTATTTACTTTAAAAAAATTTAATTTCTGAGATATGAGAAAGAATATGTATGGAGGCAGACTAAAATTTGTACTTTTTATAATCGCGATGACATGACTATGACACAACAATGAAGTGACGTCATTACCACCATGACATCATGTGATTTCAAATATGTAATAGGCAAAATGGCTTTGTTGGAATTCAGGATGTCGTTGCAAGACGTAACAAATAGATGACGTCACAATTCTGAGACGTCATCTATTTGTTACGTATCAATTTTTATACATTAATAAATTCAGAAAGAAGAAAAAATTTCTACCAGTTGTAATTCAATTAGTCTGTCGATAATATAACATTTCAGTAAACACTAGGTTTGAAATAACAAATGAAATCGATACACGAAATAATTTTCCAATTAAAAAATTTTCCTGGGACAATACAATGGAGATCGGTAAAATAGTCACTTTTTGGTAGGTTTTATTTTGCAAGAGCCCAAAAAAGTTTTAATGACTACGATTAAATGGCATAGGAAGGACCAACAAATTTTCCTTAAAAATTCAATTTGTTTGTAAAAACCATTAAAACGACATTAAGAATAAATTATTTGAAATAAACTTAACACTCATAGATTAAAATTTTCAGTAAATAATTTAAAAAATCCAGTTAGCGCTCAAAAGTTTTTCATCAGAACTAAATAAGCTATAAGAGTTTTTAACAGTAACACAAACAGAGATAACAAAGTTTTTTCTTAATCTCTCATTACCCAAGCATAAGTAGATTTACAGTAAAAATTATGAACCTTATTCTTTTATTCCTTCATATCAAAAAAAATGGCAAGCCATATGCTATCCCTACACTGCTAACACTTAGCACCATCTATTGTCAATAATATAAATTAAAATTTTGATAAAAATGAAATTCTATCTTTCAGAATTTGTCGATCCCTACCGATGAGGCTTCGAGATGTCCTTTAATGGCAGAACATCACTACCAAATTTCATGAAAATCTGTTAATTAGTTCAAAAGTTATTAGTGGGGAACATACAGCAGATACACAAAGGTCGGCCGCGTGGAAACGCTTTGGCTTTCTACTCTGGAGGAAAGCCGAAGCGTTCCTCCAGAGTAGAAAGCCGAAGCGAGTCGCACCCTTGAAAATATTTATCATGAAGTCCAGGTCCGGCTCGTCGATCTCCATCTTCCACAATTCGACTGACCCCTCCGTAGGAGTGGGCAGCCTGTGAAAGGGCTTGTTTTCGCTAGTTAATATTCTTTTAGAGTGGAGAGTGGCGTCATCTGTTGACAAAAAAAAAAGAAAAACTGAGAAATTAGCTAGATCTTATAAATTTGATTTTATATGGAATGACCCTAGTAAGTTGGAGTATTTACTTTTATATAACATTATGGAAATGTAAATAGGCTTATTAGAACACTACTGGCTCTGGTGGTAATGGGCTTTTCAACTAATTAGCAGATTTTCCTTAGGTTTGAACCAATAGAATTTCCTCTATAGTTTATAACCCGTTCTAACCAATTTATGGTAAAATTTAAATTTTAAATATTTTCGAAATATTTAAACCCTAACTGTAATGAATTTTTTGTACACGAGAAAGTATTTTATATGCCAACTAAAATTTATTATGAAAATTTAATGATATTTCTAACAAGTAATCTATCATCTTTATTTTTAAAATAATTTTGTCGGCAGATGGCACCACGGTTTCAGCTCTTTCAATGACTGATATAGATGATCATAGAGCTCTACTTGTAAAATTTATTAATATATATTTTCAAAATTATTGTGTGATAAAATTAATAAGCCTAACATTAACAGTTTTAGCCTACTTTCCAAAGAAAATGGAGATTTATAAGATCTAGCTAATTTCTCAGTTTTTTTTGTCAACAGATGACGCCACTCTCCACTCTGGAAGAATATTAACTAGCGAAAACAAGCCCTTTCACAGGCTGCCCACTCCTACGGAGGGGTCAGTCGAATTGTGGAAGATGGAGATCGACGAGCCGGACCTGGACCTCATGATAAATATTTTCAAGGGTGCGACTCGCTTCGGCTTTCCTCCAGAGTAGAAAGCCAAAGCGTTTCCACGCGGCCGACCTTTGTGTATCTGCTGTATGTTCCCCACTAATAACTTTTGAACTAATTAACAGATTTTCATGAAATTTGGTAGTGATGTTCTGCCATTAAAGGACATCTCGAAGCCTCATCGGTAGGGATCGACAAATTCTGAAAGATAGAATTTCATTTTTATCAAAATTTTAATTTATATTATTGCCAATAGATGGTGCTAAGTGTTAGCAGTGTAGGGATAGCATATGGCTTGCCTGATTTTTTTAACAAAGCATTCTTATGTCAGTATCTATCATAATGACATTACATTAGCGATGTCACATCATCGCGACACAACATTGCATAACGTCACAAAAATTCGATAATATATGACAACCATGGCGCCAACGCTACGTATAGATTGGTAAAATTAGAAATACAAATCCAATAGATTCCAAATGTTAAATAATTGACACTTTTGGAAAGTAAGTTATTTTAGTTCTTTCCGAGACTTCTTGCTAAAAACTATGACGGTTGTGGATGTTTGAAAACGCATCACATACTTTTGGAAAGTAAGTTATTTTAGTTCTTTCCGAGACTTCTTGCTAAAAACTATGACGGCTGTAGATGTTTGAAAACGCATCACATAGCTCCAGCGACCAACTGTATTCTTTTTTTTTGGTCAACAGATGACGTCACACTCCATTCAGGTAGAATACTATGTGGCGGGGCGAAACAAGCCCTTCCACAGGCTGCCCATCCCTGCGGAGGGGTCAGCTGGATTGTGGAGGACGGGAATCGACGGGCCGGGTGGGACCCAGGATTCGAACACGGGTCCTCAGAATGGAAAACCGAAGCGTTTCCACGTGGCCAATGCGGCCGACTTACCAACTGTATTTGTTGGCCGGATTGGCCAAGTGGAAACGGTTGGCGGGGTGGAAAGCCCAAGCGTGGAGGTCCCGTGTCTGGGGTCAGCTGGATTGTGGAGGACGGGAATCGACGGGCCGGGTGGGACCCAGGATTCGAACCCGGGTCCTCAGAATGGAAAACCGAAGCGTTTCCACGCGGCCAATCCGGCCGATTTACAACTGTATTTGTTGGCCAAGTGGAAACGGTTGGCCGGGTGGAAAGCCCAAGCGTGGAGGTCCCGTGTCTCACCCCTTTGAAAATATTTATCATGGGGTCCGGGCCCAGCCCGTCGATCCCCGTCCTCCACAACTTGTTTCGTCCCACCACTTAGTATTCCTAGAGAATGGAATGTTGCGACATCTGTTGACAAAAAAGTCCATAGTTATTGGTATTTTCAGCACAAACGAGTTTATTTTAACTAAATTTGGTAAATTGCGTTATACTGGGTCCACTTTGATTACGCATCTTAGATTATGCTAATTTTCCTCTCCCGAGGGGCACTAATTTAAAAAAATGATCTCTAAAGTTTACGACGTATCAAATAGGATGAAACCATTTTTTAAGTCTGTTGGCTGAACAGATGTTGAGAAAAACAGTATTATAATACAAGTCGACCGGATGGTCGAGTGCTAGGCTTCTATTTGAGAGATCTTGTTCTGGATTTCAGGTTTTTTAGGAGGGATCCGGACTCGACTTGTTGAACCCATCTTTCGAGGAAGTTATCTATATACAACTTCCATCAAACTTGATTTTAATGGCTAGATAGTATACCGAAAGTCCAATAATCCGGACAACTCAGGGATTTGGTCTGTCAGGATTCTCGGGCAGTACTTTTAAAAAATTCAAGGATGAATAAAGAAGGGATAAGCGGCAAATTTTGATTATTTATTCGTTAACAAACACAAAATGTTTGATTTATCAGAAAGAGTAATTTATTCGTTCGTTTTGGCTATTTTTTTGTCGGTCGTATAAAATTTGTTTTAAAACGAAATATTTTGTATTTTTAAATGTTGGTGTTAATAGAGAAAATCGATGTTTACCAACCGTACCAACGACAATTATTATAAAAACTGGCGAAAATGGTGCTAAAGGCGCATTCCGTGAGCCGTATAGCGATGGAGAGATATCGGAACTTTGAGGAACACTGGTAGTCGAGGCCAACCAATCGCGCGGATACCTAGTAAAAATATTGCTTGTTATATTAGTCATTCGCATCCGGCATTTTGGAGAGACCGGTTGGTCGGCCATCACTAATAACGTGCCCGAATTTCAATTAAATGGAATATTTTGGCCAAATGTTACGCTGGCATCAAACGGACGCATCTAATTCATACAGCTCGTCTTTCGATTCCACCACCTCATTTCCACTGGAATGGAAATGACAAAAATTCTGAAATATCGGCGTACACCACAGACGAACAATACTGGTGCCAAGGTGATAGCATTGGTTATATGCGAAAAATCAGATTATTGAAACTTCGGCAAAATTACGAGGAAATCGGGACGAGGACAACCAATGGCCCGATGGTACTAAGTTAGCGTGGGGGATAGTGTGGCCTAAGTACATAGTAAAACCTAATAATAAGGGACAGCCACCACTCGGTTTTGGTTTGGTTAAGCCGCCATATCCTCATGGGATATCCTTTATCTGGTGGCGGACACTTATAGATCCCATCACAGGTTGCCAACACCCATGATGGGATCAACCGGATGGTTGAAAGATGGCGTTCAACGGCCGGGCCCGGACCCCTCCGAAAAATTGGAGGTGTGGGATCCGGATTTGAACCCGGATCCTCCAGAGTGGTAAGCCATAGCTTTAACACGCGCCATCACTCAACCCCTCACATTAGATGATGAAATTACCAGCCGGGAGTTGGGGGAGGTACTGTCCAAAGATAAATCTCTAATTATTGGTTGGCTGGAAGGGCTAGTAGCGGACTGGGAACTAAAGCTGGACTCACCTGTCGCTTTCTTCCGGCAAGGCTTCTTGGCGTCTAAGCCAGCAGTCGGTGGACAGCAGCGGCTGACAGCTCTTTTCTTCGTCGGTGTCGCTGGCCACCGAGCTCTCCACCGAGTCGTCCATCGACGGTCCCCGGGCCGGCGACCACCTGTCGTACAAATCACTCGTTTAACCGGAGAAGGAGGGTCAAAACGGGGCGAGACTTACCTGCGAGGAGCGGCTGAGTCCGAACTTTCGTCCGGTCGTCGCTCGGAAGGGGCGCTTCTGGAGATGGCAACGGAGGCCCCTTCTTTCTTGCTTCTCCTGGTTTGCAATTTGGGTCGATGGTATCGCTCTCGGTGGCCCTCCGTCTCTTCGGTCAGAGTGGGCGAAGTGGCCGGGCTCCTCCGGCCCTTGGTGGCCCCCTTCTTGCCTTTGTCCGTCTTCCGGGAGTGGGAGCTCAAGCGAGAGCCCGGCGAGGAAGCCGAGTCCGGCGACGACGCTTTCTTGGAGGGATAGACGGGCCACTGGCCGGCTCCGTCGCCTTCCGACGGATGGGTCTCCCAATCCGGAGGATCGGGGCCGATTCCTTCGTCCTCCACCGATTCGTCGGTGCTGGTCTGGTACATCTGTCTCTTGGTCGGCCGGTGATGCGGACAAGGTGGGCGATCGGGCCAACGCCCTTCCGTCCGACTCCGAGAGCCGTTGGCCCGCTGGGCCTCGCCCGCCGCCTCTCGGTTGGGGGAACGACGCCGCCACCGGTGGGGAGAGGGAATTTTCTCCGTTTCGTCCGGATGGCAGATGGGGCTACCCGAATTGCAGGGACTAGGCCCTCGACTGGACAGGGAGGAATAACCGGAAGTGCTGAGGTTGGATTCGGAAATGGTTCGGTCGGGCGTCAGGTAGGTGCGGGACTTGACCGGACGGGGCGTGGTGGGAGGACTGCTGGGATCCGATTCCACCCAGTCGGAATGGCCGGTGACTAAGATGAGGGGAGTGGGACGGAGCAGATTTATCCGCTGACAGGGCTGGGATTCCGGTGGAGCGGGCTGGGAGATCGAATCGTTCATTTTCTCGGTCTCGGGAAGGGCGACTGAGGAGGGTGGCGAAGCATCCGAGGCGACAGACTGGACGGGAACCAACGGTGGGGTGGAAATGACGGGTGAAGCGGGAGAGGAGTTGGGCCTGGAACGGCCGGTTTGGGCCTCCGGATCGCTGTCGGTAGAAGAGGCGTATTCCATGGACAGTTCTCTGATGGAGTGGAATTCGGTGAAGGAGGGGGCGGAATGTCGAGCCAAACGCGGTGATAGACGAGCGGCGAAGCTGGTTTCCGCCACGCTTTCCGATTCGGAGGCGTCCGTCTCCTTGGGGTCGTCTTCTTGGTTGGCTTTGCGAATTTTTCTTTCGCTCATGCGCACCAGTTCGTCTAAACTCAGTCTCCTAGTCTGCGGACGGGTGACCAGAGCGGCCAGGATTCGCGACTTCTCGTCTTGGTGGGCGGCACCGTCCGCCTGAGTCCTTCGACTTCTTTTGGCCGAGCCGCCGGTTAGATCGTCGAAACTGAAGGCGCCCGCTTGATCTCGATCGGTGGGACTGGGACCGCTGGTGGTGCTGCGGACGCTGTACTTCCGGAAGACGGTGAAGAGAGATTTGGGGCAGTTCTGAGGGCTCTGGCTGCCGGGAGTCAAGCTCAGCTGGTTGGAACTGAGACTGTAGCGAGCGGCCGGGGGCGACGGATCTGAAAACAGTCGAGTTTAAGTGGTTGACACTAGACGGAGGATGGAAAAGAAGACCTAGTCATACTCACTGCGTTTGCTCTTTTCGATATCTTCGGCCAGCAACCTCTCGATCTTCTCGGCGAATTTTCTCTTGATGCAGTAAACGCAGAGGATGACCAGCAGCACGGCCGAGACGGTGATTAGTCCCAACCAGAACGGTTCCTCCAACATCCTCTGACTCAGGGGTTTGTAACGAATCCGAAACACGTACCTCTCGCAGCGTGAACCTACCGACCACCACATTTTTAGTATTACCATCGGGCCGGAGAAAATTCTTACCTATGGTTACCTTTACCTTCGTACCAACGGTGACAATGACAGATGAAGGTGTCGTTGGAGACGCTGCATCGTCCGTGAGCTCCGCAAGGACGACCGTGGCAGGGACCCACTTTTTCTTGACAACTGGCACCCACGTATTCCGGTGGGCAATCGCATCTGTAGCCGGCGGGCCGGGGATGACAGACTCCGCGTAGTCCGCAGGGCCGGGTCTGGCACCACTCCAGATGACAGAAAGCGCCTGTAACCCAGGCGGGCGAATTAATTTAACAGTGGACCGGGAGGACAAACCATTCCTCCCTTTCCTTACCTACCCGTGTAGGCTCCCAGGCAGTGGCATCGGGCGCGGTCACCCATGGGCCGGCATTGGCCGCCGCCCAGACAGGGATCGGGATGGCAGGAGTCCACCCATTCCATCTTTAACGTCTTCTCCAGGTAATCGGGATCTGAAAATTCAATAAAATTATTTCCCTATCGGTGAAAAACTTGGCCCGAAATTCTCTTCGGGGCGTCTTTTCCGGCCAGTTTTACCCATTACAATTACCTTATTCGTTTATAACTAACGATTAAACTTTGGTACTGCAAAGTAACCGAGACTTTTTATAGCTATACTTGGGCATCTTTGAGAAACCATTCTTACTCAAGCTCCTAATCCTAACTTTCCGTCTTCTTATGGACCCGTTTCCACGGTTAATTCTTTTTTAAAAATTTAGACAATATTCATGATTTTATATTTTGATTGGCTATATCATGGTCTATAAATATATATGGTCGTTCCACTCCTACCGATAACAAAAGAGAAACTGTTAAGGTCTAGATTTTAATCACTAGGGCGGCGTTAGTGTCAGTTTCTCCGTCATAGCAGACGAATTTCTATAGAGTTACATATAGAATCTTATAAATCAAACATAACACTGCAAAATATTTTTAGTAGGAATTTCGCTATATTTTGATAGATTAGAATGAAAATATTTATTTATATATTTATTTTAGGAAATATTTTAGGAATATATAATATATTTATTGATATATTTATTTTAGGAAATAGTAAAAGACCTGAGCTCAGGCTGGATTCTGGATTTGTAGAGTCATTAAAACCGCTAGGATGAATTTAGTTTATTATTATTGGTATTTTTGAATATAGCGACTTTGCAATAATCCAACATTATATACAAAGCTAAGAAATGATAAAGGTTGGATATGGTGGCTACAAATCTAAAGATATATGTAATAATAATGTTTAATAGACCTTAATCATCATGAAGAGTAAATTGGAGTTATTTTAAAAAAATTAGAAGAATGTTTAGCAGAACACGAGCAAGATATACATTTACAATAAACTAACAACACAGTTTAAGAGTTTCATCTTAATATCAACTAAAATGAAGTAACAACAACAACAACAAGCTCATATCCTTGTAAGAGGTTGGGTAGTATTCAAGGAAGTAAAGGAAAAAAAAAAAAACACAAATGCCACCAATCAGATGGTGCCATACATCCCTTTCTCTACACACTATATTAGCTTCTTTTACAGTCATTCTTTTTTCATACATGTCTGCCTCTTATAAACACTCTGAAACCTATATTTCCTCAGATACTCATCCACTTGGTCTTCCTCTACCACATTTACCCTCCACATATCCAACATATACTTGCATTGTTAATTGCTCCACAAGACCAAACCATCTCAAAGTTGATTTGCATACTGCATCTATCATGCTCTTTTTCACTCCACATTGCTTTTGTATTTCATCATTTGAGACACAATCATATCTTGTCACTCCAGCTACATCTTTAAATTATCTCATCACCATTGCACTCAAATGCTTTCTATGCCTTTCACCCCATACCCAAGTCTCATTTCCATACATCAATGTTGGAATCAGCACATACTGATATACAGCCATCCTAGCATCTTTTGACAGATTCTCATTCCTTGCATACCTTCCAAGTGTACCCACAACTTTTTATCTAGCATTTACTCTTCTCATAATCTCACCATCAATGTGGTCCTCCCTCTCAAATATACTTCCTAGGTATACAAATTCATTTACCTGTTCCAGATTCACCCCATTAAATTCAACCTCACATCTTGTACATTCTTCACCCCTCTCAAACATGAGTACTTTTGTCCTCTCTGCATTTATTCTTATCTGTTTCCTCTAACATACACTTCATTCACTAAAACAACAAGCATCCTCAAACTTTCTTTACTCTGAGAGAACAGTTTCATCAGTATATAACAGACAACATACACTCTTACCACCCACCTTTACTCCTAACTTTACTTATAGCAGTTTCCCTCACATATGCGTCTATGTATATATTAAATATCCATGGAAACATCACACATTTTTTTATCACCCCTTCCTCAACCAAAAACCACTCTCATTTACTCTCACACTTGCAGAAGTATCATCATATATTGCTTTCACTGCCCCAAGCAGCTGCTGATTCACACCATATTCCCTCAACACTTTCCACAGATTGTTTTTATTCACTCTGTCATATTCCTTCTCAAGATCTATAAAAGCACAGAATATCTTCTTCCTCACAAAGATATTTCTCCACAATCATATGCATTGAAAATATCTGGTACACATGTCCACTTCTACTCCTGAAGCCACACTGCACATCCCATACTTTTTCATCAGTCACCTATCAATAACTATTTTACCAAATACCTTCCCAGTACATTCAACAAATTTATACCCCTATAATTCTTGCATTCACCTCTCTCACCCTTCCCCTTGTAGATGGGACAATTACAGATTTAATCCAGTCATTTGAAACAACACTTTTCATCCAACACAGTTTACACAGGTACCACATCCATTCAACAATAGATTGCATGCATAACCTCTTCTTATAAGAGATACACCTTAGCACTTAGGCAGGGTCAAGAAAACAAAACAAAAATCATCATTTAAAAAGCAATAGCACTTTCAATTTTTTAATATAAAATCCTCTTCAGCTATACATAAAAGATAGAACACTTAATAAATACAGTTTATCGAACGCAAAGTCGAATACATCAAATTATTTTTAAAACGTTGTTATGGTAACAGTACAAGTAATCATTTATAACATTACAAATAACTTAGACTCAACATTATTTATTTTTAAAAACGTTGTTATGGTAACAGTACAAGCTAATCATTTATAACATTACAAATAACTTAGACTCAACATTATTTATGTAGAAAAAAAATAAATGTTTAAGTAACAAACAATAAATTCTAACATATGGATTAAAAAACAGGCGCTACGCCACGGTTACTCGATTAAAACTATCACACGTCTTTGGGAAAAGATTTCTAGAAACAAACATCTAACAAAAAAGAGAGAAATAGTGCAGACTTAGAAAATCGCCCGACCTGTTCGTTAGAAATAAACGATGTTACGTTGAAGTTTAAGAAAAAATTAGAGAGAATCACAGGACAAAAAATCACGTATAATAGAAGAAACACGCTATTCAACTGTATACGGAATGACAAGGATATGACCGGCTCATTCTTCTCCCCAGGTGTTTACCAAATACTGTGCTACGATAATTACTTTGGGAAATATACTAGATATATAGGATATACAGGACGTTCTTTATGTAAAAGGATTCCAGAACACAAGCGAGATATAGCCAACAATGCTCCCACTACATCACTAGCGCAGCAGGGGCCGGATTCACAAAGAGTGTCGTTATTTACGACGTCGTACACTGACGACATCGTTAAATATAACATGTTAACGATTTATCGTAAATGCTATTTACAAAACCTGTCGAAGCTACTTGACAATTAGCGACCAAATTATTGTCGTCTTGTTTTGAGAGTATGGATATGACGTCAACGTTTCCATGAATATAGCCAATAAGAAAGTGACTTATATACTTTGACATAACTTAAGAAAGTGACTTCTGGGTAAAAATGGAGGACGAAGGATAAAGAACAGTGTTTCACTCCTGCAGAATAAATGCTTTTATTTTTATAAATAATTCGAATAGTTTTAATACTTTTTGATATAAATTTGAAAGAAACGAGCTGATGTATATTCTAAAAGTTAAATTAATTTATCTTTCTATCATAATAGTTTCAAACAGTCCTAGGAAACTTCCCCACCACAATAATGGATGTCATCAGCATATCCAACAGTGAGGAAGCCCTTCCCATTAAGTAAAGCCAATAGCTCATTTACCACCAAGCTCCAAAGAAGGGGAGACAACACCCCCCTGCAGACATCCCCTGTCAGTGAGAATCATGACTTCCTCCTCATAAAGTCTGCTAAAAACAACTCTATGCCTCAGCATGGAGCCAATCCAACAAATAATCGTTGAACTGACTCCATGTCTGGTAGCAGCAAGGCTAATTTGCTCAAAAGAAGTAGAGTCAAAAGCCCCTTGAATATCAAGGAAAGCATCAAGGGCAATCTCCTTGTACCCAATAGCCTTCTCAATGAGCGAAACAACCTCATGAAGAGCATGCTCAGTCGATTTGCCAGATTAATAGGCAAATTGGCTGCGACAAAGGGGGATCCTAGCCAAGGCCCCATCCCTAATAAACCTATCTGATAGACACGGAAAAACTTCTTCTGTTTACAGAAGAAAACAATCATTCGATAGGTTGGTCATCTCATTTCATTGTAAGATTCAGAATCTACAGACAAGATGGCCTAGGTTCGGACCCCATTAAATCAGAAACTCCTCAACTTTCGACAATGCTAAGAGATAATTTCTGGGGGTATGGTTCAAGCATTGTCCATATCACACCTGGAATTTGAAGGAGAAAGGGGAATTTGAGAAATTCCTCAACTTGATGGACTGACAATGGATCACTGTATTCCTCAAGCTGCACTGGATAAACAGCAAGTCAGATTCCACCTCTAAAGGAAGAAGAAGTGTAACCCCAATGTGAGGTGAGTGTCATTCCTCATCCTCTTCTAAGAAGACACCCAAGAAATCATGGACTGGTTATTGAATATAAATAGGTCCCAAGGTGAACGAAGATCTGACTGTGAGAATAGTGAGTGAACTATAGACAAAAATGTATTGTGCATCAATAATTATGAACTGCCAAGATTTACTGAGTCTCTTCCTATCTAACCAGGGTATTATTTTCCCATCAGGGTTCTGGAAATCTCTTACAATGAAAAAGATCCTAGGTGTTTACCATAAGAGCAGTTTTTCACTGTGTTCCTTTATCTCCCTTAAATCAGGATTCTAATACCAGCCAGTATTGGCTGGGCACTGTGTTCCTTTATCTCCCTTAAATCAGGATTCTAATCCCAGCCAGTATTGGCTGGTATCAGAATCCTGGTTTCATCCATGTAAGGTTTAACCCTGTGTAATTGTATTGCCTGGTGGGATCTCATACTTACCTAAATTTATCACCATCTCAACAATTAAAAAGAATCATAATCTATAGTTACTGAAGAATAGCTCTAGAAGTAATCAAAAATGGCAACATCAAACTCATACAAGACATACATGAGCTTTTATGTTAATTGAAATGTTTGAGGAAAAACTGCACTTTATAATGGATTCCTGCTTGTATTGACATTGATCATAATGAAGCAGTTGTTAAATTAGCAAATGAGACCAGAGAATTCTATAAGAAATTGACATGATAACTCTGACTGATTCTAACACACTAGTGGAATTTTTGTAGAATTGGTTTGGATTTTCCCCAAAAATCAGAAAACAGCATCAAATCCCAGTCCACAAAAAAAATCTCTACCATGATAGCAAAACCTTGAATAGAATATTTCAGAAGAATGAAGATCAATACAGATGTAACAAAAACATCGAGAAACTGCAGTAACTGCTTTAATACTGAACTTGCATCTATACCCATCTTCAGCTACCCAGCAATTGCAGCATCTTTGCAAACAATAGACCCTAATCCTGAACAACAACATCATACAAACAAGACCATTGACATAGCCAGAACAGTCCAAAAAAGGACATAAAAATGTTTAGGATTCTTCAGTAAACACAACAAAAACAATGTTTGAACTCCAAAAACAAGCTGCGGTTATTATATTAGGAAATAGTGTATTGCTTTTCTCCTCCTATCTTAATATATTTATATATGGTAATTTCAGATTCCATATAAATTTATAAATCATAGAAGATATATCAGTTACTTACAGTTAATTAATAATTATTGGGATTTAGAAAGAAAAATAACTTTGCAATATGTAGAAGAAAAATGTAATATGTCTGAATTCTTATTACAAATGTCAATAATCAGCACAAAGAACAGGGAAAAATGCAACTCAAAATAATTTATTATTTTGAGTTGTATTTTTCCCTGCTCTTTGTGCTGACTTTCGATGCTTTTAGAAAATGGAGCAGCATAATTCAATTGAGAATCATACAATGTCAATATATTTTATTTTCCAAAATCTCAATAATTATTAATTAACTGTGATTAATTTATATACAGTAGACTCCCAATTATCTGAGATTATTTGGGTTGTGGATTAATTCCACAGGAGTAACCTAAAGTGATAGTTAATTGACCAATTTCATGGGAAACACCCACTGCCATGACATCACAATATGGCATCTGTACGGCAGAAAACAAATCATATGCGGTCGCATGCTTGAGTCTCTACAAAATCTAAATAAATTTACAATCAAAATAGGCTTTGACTACTTTAAGAAGACATTTTTATGATATTTTTTGATGAATGCATTTTTTTAAATGCATGATTATTACTTTAAAAATTGTAAAATTCTAACCACTTCATTTCATAATTGCAGTTTGTGTAAATTCACACAAAAAGGACATAAAAATGTTTAGGATTCTTCAGTAAACACAACAAAAACAATGTTTGAATTCCAAAAACAAGCTGCAGTTATTATATTAGGAAATAATGTATTGCTTTTCTCCTCCTATCTTAATGCTTTAGACAAATTGTTTTTATCAAGTTAAGAGAATATAACTAATGATGGTTTTACACTAAATTAAATTTGCCTGATTTTTTTATAAAAATTCACACATTAGTATGATATTAGACATTGAAACTCTAATCTAAAACAATATTATGAGATTTTATTTTAAATTTAATTTTGAAAAAATAAATAAATCTAATGAACAGCTATTTAAAATAAAGGAATGTTCTTTACAATAAAGAATGTATAGTCACTTTAAGTTTAAAAAAAATTATGTAAAATTATAGACACAATCAAATGATATATTTTTCCCCTAAAGCTTGAATGAGCATGTCATGCAGAAGTCTTTTATACTTTAGAGTCACTGATTGCAAATAAATTTGATCATATACCAGATGATCTTACATAAATCTTTCCCCAAATCTTCAAAGTCACAGTTATGCCTCAGTTTGATCAAAACAAAACAAAATTGATCCCCAATTGGTAAATATGAAGGTAAAACATCTACATAGCTAATGGATGTCTGAGAGTCTCCTGGTACAAGAAATGACAACAGAGATTTAAATAATGAATAGGATACTAACCCTGTCCAATAGTTAAATTTCTCATCATCAGAAACAAAATTCTGGGCAGAAAAGGAATTTCTCATTTGTTGAATGTGGACTAATAGCTCCTGTTCCTTTTTTGTTAAAGATTCAACAGTCTGTTTAAGAGTAGAAATGTACTCATCTGATGACTGAATCTTGTTTCTTAGTTGAGTAATTGATTGGCACATTTCATCAACCTTATCATGATTTAGTAAACATTTCTTGCAGATTGATTCTTCAGTTTTGCCCCGAGCAGCTCACCGAGATGGACCTGCACCGCTTCAACGTGCCGCTGCTGCTGATCGCCCCCGGCATCCAGGAGAAGTTCGGTACCCACCTGCCGACCGTCGGTACCCAGGTCGACATCGTGCCGACCATCATGGGCCTGCTCGGCGGCGAGACCGTCCACCAGTGCTGGGGCCGCGACCTGCTGAACCTGCCGGAAGGCGACAAGGGCTTCGGCGTGATCAAGCCGTCGGGCAGCGAGCAGAACGTCGCCATCGTCTCCGGCAACCGCATCCTGGTGCGGCCGAAGGACGGTGACGTGCGCGTCTACGATTACCAACTGGGCGGCGATGCCAAGGCGGTGATCACCAAGGACGTGCCGGACCAGGCCGAACTGCAGAAGAAGCTGGAGTCGTTCATCCAGACCGCGACCAAGAGCCTGCTGGAGAATACCGCGGGCGTGGTACACGGGATCCCGGACAAGGACTGACCCTTAGCAAGCATGAGAAAGGGGCCTTCGGGCCCCTTTTTTTCGGCGCCAGGTCGCAGCGTCTTGCGTTGCCGGTGCCGAGGCGGCCACCCTGCCCGATAGCGATCAGGGCGTATCCGTCTGCTGGCTTTCCAGCCAGCGCAGGACTTCGGCGGTGGCCTGGATCAGGTCCGCCGGTATGTACTGGTCTACATTGCCGTCGCGCAGCAGCGCCCGTGCCAGCGGAACTCGTTGCAGCACCGGGATTCCTTCTTCCTCGGCGATGCGCCGGACCCGCAGGGCCAGGGCGTCGGTGTGCTTCAGGGTGACCAGCGGCAGGGGTGTTTCGCCGCGTCGATAGCGTATGCCGATGGCGACGTGGGTCGGGTTGGCGACGATCACCGAGGAGCGCCGGACATCCGCGCGCAGGTTGCTCGATTGCAGTTCCTGATGGAATTGCCGGCGCTTGCTCTTGATCTCCGGGCTGCCCTCCATCTCCTTGTATTCGCGCTTCACTTCGTCCTTGCTCATGCGCAACTGCTTGTAGTGCTGGTGGCGTTCGAAGGCGTAGTCGGCGACGGCAATCGCCAGGAAGCCGACCGCGCAGACCAGCATCAGTTGCCTGAGCATCAGCCCGCTCACCGGTGCCACGCACTCCAGCCCGCAGGCGGGAATCCGCAGGAGGCTGGCCAGGTTGCCCTGCAAGGTCAGCCAGACCAGCAGGGAGAGCAGGGCGACCTTCAGGGTCGACTTGAGAAACTCCACCAGGCTCCGGATCGAGAAGATCTTCTTCGCGCCCTCCACCGGGTTGATCTTCTTCAGGTCCGGCTTGACGCTGTCGAGGCTGAGCAGGAAGCCGTACTGGCCGACATGGCTGAGCACCACCACCAGCGCCGCGACCAGCAGGACCGGCGCCAGCAGGTAGAGGAGTTCCTGGAGAAGGTTCTCCAGGATGGTCTCCAGCGCCTGGCGAAACGGCAGGTCGATGTACTCGGCGGGCAGCAGGAGCAGCTTGCCGAGATGCTCCAGGTAGTAGTCGGAAAAGCCCATCAGCAGCGCCACCAGCGACAGGATCAACGCGCTGGAGACAATTTCCTTGCTCTTCACCACCTGGCCCTGCCGGCGGGCGTCGCGCAGCTTCTTCGCCGTGGGCTGCTCGGTCTTCTCGGCGCTCATGGCGTCTCCAGCACGGGACGCAGCAGGCGCAGCGGGTCGACGGCGAGCAGCAGGGCATCGTAGGCGTGCTCCATGAGGATGCCCAGGTAGAGCACCAGCAGCAGGCTGGCCACCAGGCTCTTGATCGGCATGGCGAGGATGAACACGTTCAGCGACGGGGCGAAGCGGCTGACCAGCGCCAGGCCGAACTCGGCGAGGAACATGGCGATCAGCAGCGGCGCGGCGAACAGCGCGCAGAGCATCAGCATCTGCGAGAACTGCGCGTAGAAGAATGCCACCCATTGGCTGCCGAACTGCGGGAAGAAACTGCTCACCGGCCAACTGGCATAGCTCCTGAACAGCGAGCCGACCAGCGCGAGGAAGGCGCCGCCGGAGAAGAACAGGGTGATCAGCGTCTGCGTCAGCAACAGCCCGGTGGGGCTGGTCTGGCTGCCCAGGCTGGGGTTCTTCTCTAGGAAGACAGCCCCTCATCTCCTTTACTACCTGTGATCACTTTTCATTGGGATTCAGGACTGTGTTTACGTGTGTGTTCGGAAGAAGTTTAATCACCGGTCAACATTGCGTGTTAGATAAACCTCTTAGTGAGAGAATCCAACTACATCGTTTAAAGTGCAACTTCTCCCGTAAAGAACTTTCGCCATCACATCCAACAAAGGAAGATAAAACGAGTGAACTTTTTATTTTTAATATAAATTTGTAAATTTTGTGATAATGCACTAACTCATCATTCTTTGTATAGATCTTTAGGTTAAGTTTAGTTATTAAATTGATTCTTGTATAATATTTGTAAATAATAATAAATTTAAGTTTTTCTTATCATATTTATGTCTCCTGAAATCGATAAGTGGAACCTATTCTCCTGCACATTCATTCAACCCTGAGTATATCCTTACTCAGTGATTCTTACATTGGCATCCATGACAGGATTCCACTGGCTGATTTCAGGAAATTATTCTTTATAAGTAAATTATATTTGCTATTTAATTATGACGACTGAAAATTCTAATACCCTTCATCATATTAATGATTCAAGCGAGTCTCCTATAATAAACCCTCCTCCTGTGGCTTAGTATCTCGGGATAATCCCGACTTTCTCCGGAAATCAAAATGACACTTCCGATGTGTGCAAACTATTTAAGGTTCTTGACCATGTTGCCATGCTTGCTGGTTGGGACGAGCGGTTTAGGCTATTCGCCCTTAAATCACGCCTTATAGGTGATGCTCTATCTAAAATCCAAGACATTTGCGAGATAAACGACGATGACTACGAAGGAGTAAAACATGACCTTTTAAAAAATTTGCAAAGAAAGACGATCGAGGTGGAAATGCTCTAAGAATATTTACCCAGCTAAATCAACATGCGAAAGAAAATATCTCTGACTATCTTTCCTGCCTGGAGCTTCAGTTTAGGAGAGTTATAAAGAGCGACCCACATCTACGTGAGAAACGTGAAGAGATGCTCCATCTCCAATTTGTTTGCGGATTAAATAACCCTATCAAAAGGATCGTCATGAGGGCAAAAACACCTAATCTTGAAGAAGCCGTTAAGATTGCTGAGAACGAGTTCTGCCTTGAGATGGAATGTGGAATCGGTGAGCTCGAGATTCATAAAATTTCTAAACAAATCGGTGATACAGAAACTGAGAATGCGACATGTTTATCTAAGGTTAATATGACTGACTTGAGGAGCGAAATTAATGAACTTAAGAAACAAATATGCAAACTTGCACAACAAATGAGTGATCTAAAATGTGAGCTTAGGAGAAATAACGATACGATGGGAAGCCTTAATGCGCAAGGGTCCAAACTCCGAGGGAATTATGATTACCCAAGACTTAAGTTTAATGAATGCTCTTATTCTAACAAGAGAAATTTAAACTAGAGGACGGCAACCTTATAAGCCAGCAAGGTTTGCCGAAGATTGAAAGTCTGGTTGGAATGACTATTAACAAGAGTGGACTTTTTCTCAAGGAGATTTCTTTATGTAATATAAGGATCTTCACCTTTTTGGATATGGGAGGTCAACGTTCCGTTATTAACGAAAGGTTGACTAATACCTTAAGAAAATATAATTGTATTAGCATGATTAATAACTTAACAAGAATAAAGGGCATAGGATCCAACTACATAAATTGCAATAAGTGTGCTGTTATTAATGTTTTTGGTAAAGAAATAGAGTTCCTAATAAACCCATTTGAAGCTAATTCTGATTATGATGCTATCTTTGGCATTGATGTGTTAAGGAGGTGCCCCCACATGCTCGATGAGATCATCAAATCTATTCAAATCAATGAAATTCATGACCAACCTGATCAGGGAGAAATCCATGAAACCGTAATCACTAGTGTTAAGGAAGCAAGCAGTATTTCAGATAAAATTGAACTCAATCACCTCCTTGAACATGACAAAGAGAGAATATCTTGTATCATAGAAAAAAATATAATCTGTTTCACCAAAAATATTACTAGTATTAAAGGAACTCCTCATTTTCGACATCAAATTGAAGTGGTGAGTCATGCTCCTATAAATACTAGGCAATATCGAATTCCCCAAATCTACTTACCTAAGTTGAAGATGCTGATAAATGATTATCTTGAAGCAGGGGTGATTGAAAAGAGTAACAGCGAATATAATTCTCCTATATATATTGTTCCAAAGGATAATGGTGAACTGAGGTTCACTCTCAACCTAAGGAAAATAAACGATATTACAGTGGCCGAACCTTTTCCCATGGTACGTATTGACGATTTATTCGCTCAAATGAATGGGAGCACTATATTTTCCTTAATTGATATGCACTTCGGGTATTTCCAAATTCCCATTATTGAAACTTATAGGAAGTTCTTTGCTTTCTCCACTCCATGGGGTCATTACCAACTTTGCCGTATGGCCCAAGGAGGTAAAAACAGTGGCCGATTTTTCCAGAGGGTGATGATGGAAGTACTTAAAGAATTCATTGGAAAAAACTGCTTCATTTTCCAGGACAATATTGTGATCTTTTCTAAAACCATTGATGAACAAATTTCAGCCATCGACAAAATATTACAGTGTCTTTCATCCTATCAGTTCATCCTAAAACCCAATAAGTGCAAATTTCTCGTTAAGGAAGTCAAATATTTGGGCCATATTATTAATGAAAAGGGCATCACTCCTGATCCAGAGAACATTAGTGGCATTATTGATTTAAAACGCCCTAAAAATGTTAAGGAAGTGAGGAGTTTCCTTGGCGTGATAAATTTCTACAGACCTTTCTTATCCAACTTCTCTGAAGTAGCATCCCCCCATCATCGATCTTACCAAAAGTAAGAGGAAGTTTTTGTAGGATTCCAAATGCGAGAGGAGTTTTTACACTTTAAAGCAAATGATTACTTCTACCCCTGTTCTGAGATACCCGAACTTTGAGGAGCCCTTCTTTTTACACACTGATGCTTCTGATAAATCAATTGGTGCTGTTCTCCAACAAAAATTTGATGGTCACCTTGCTCCCTTAGGATATTTCTCCAAACGTTTATCAGGAAGTACCTTAAATTATTCTACCATTGAAAAGGAATGATTGGCCATCATTCTTGCACTTCGACATTTCCGTTATACCATTCTAGGTCATCCTGTTCACATTTTGTCTGATCATAAACCTCTTATCTTTTTAAATAGAATGGACAACCACAACAGACGTCTTATGAGGTGGACTATGGAAATCTCTGAATACGACATTAAACTTACACATATAAAGGGGAGCAAAAACATTGTGGCCGACGCTCTATCCCATAGCTCTGAATGCACGACCAGCATTAATGAACTTCGGCAAGTAACTTCTGAGTTTGATAATGAACTAAAGAATCAATTACGTGATTCTATAGATGATGATGAACTTCTCGGCCCAATAAAACAAGCATTAACAAACACTACCAAAGGAAATGAATGTGTTGGTATGTCCATTAGTGAATTCAAACTCGATAATGGACTTTTACTAATCCACAGTCAGAAAGGTGATTCTCGTAAACCGTTACGAATTTGCATAGGTAGTGGAATGGTGAAAAAAATTATCTCAACTCAACACTGTGACAGGCTAGCTGGTCATGTAGGTATCGATAAAACTATATGGGCCATTAGGAAAGGATTTTTTTTCCTAACATGGGAACAAAGGTTTCAAAATTTATTAGAAATTGTCACACCTGCCAGAAGTATAATCTGGGCATCAGCAAAGCACCGGTCCAACCTTATTCAGTTCCTAAGTCACCTTTTGATGTTGTAGCTATCGATATCATTGGCTCAATGCCTGAGATGAGAAAGGGAAATCGTTATGTCATTGTAATGATAGATATGTTTACTCGCTTCACCTTCGCTACTCCTCTTTCCCGTCAGACCTCGAAGGAAATAATAGACATCCTATTTTCTAAACTAATTTGTCAATTTGGATGCTGTAACACCATCATTTCGGATAGAGGACCTAACTTGAACTCATCCCTTATGAATAAGGCTTGCCACGATTTAAACATTTCACATACTGCCCGACTTCCAATGGTATGGTGGAGCGTATAAATAGGTCGTTGGCAAATATCATTGGAAAGATATCCAACCAAAGAGAGGATTGGGATGACTTGATCACTCCCTCTCTTTTTGCATACAACAACAGCATTCACATCTCATTAAATGATACCCCATTTTTTTTAATGTATGGTTTCGATCCCAAGGTTCCTGGGATAAATTGTAACCTTGAAAATCTCGAAACAACTAACATCAACCAGCGTAAGGGATTTATATGTGATTCTCTCCAAGCTATCCATCTGGCTGCTAATGTCCTAAGTGAAGAAAATAAATCTCGTTACCGGAACTATAGAAATAAAACCCGGTATAATAAAAGTTTTAGCGTCAGGGACCAAATGCTTCTTAGACAACCAACTTTAGGGAGAAGAAAAGAAAAGTTTGCCCCTAAATACATCGGCCCATTCCACGTGACTAAGATCATCTCTCCTTTGTTGTCACCATACAAGGAATTCACTCAAATGACTCACACACTGTCCATATTGACAGATTGAAATGTTTCTTCGAAGATAACCTCCATCAGACACACAACCCTAGAAGTTGTCAATCATCCAGTCCTCACAGACAGAACTGTAGAGACGTCCAATCTTTTAGCCCTCATGTTCTTGAAGATTCCGATGAAAGTCATGACCATATTGACCTTTACCCAAGATACGTCCAGTCCCGGCAAACGAGAGAGCAGCCTAGTAGTGATATCCCAAACCTCAATCAACCTGATGTCACCGGCAATAATTCTAGCTATACCCAAAGTCACTCTTACAACCTTCATGGAAAGCGAATCAATTATGCTCATCTTCATCAATATGGAAAGAATATTTAGCTATGTTGTACCTACCTGTGTGTATATTTTGGGGGGCATATGTGGTATTCTATCTTAAATTATTAATTTTTATGTTATCTGCACTCTTTTTGTTCTTGTCTTTATTAATTACTGTTTATTTAATTAGTTATATATTTTTTTTTTGTTGTAAAAAAAAAATAATTTGTCACGAGAGGGCGCTTTTCTAGGAAGACAGACTCTTGTCTCCTTTACTACCTGTGATCACTTTTCATTGGGACTCAGGACTTGTGCATGTGTGTGGTTGGAAGAAGTTTAATCACCGGTCAACATTGTGTGTTAGATAAACCTCTTAGTGAGAGAATCCAACTACATCGTTTCAAGTGCAACTTCTCCCCGTAAAGAACTTTCGCCATCACATCCAACAAAGGAAGATAAAACGAGTGAACTTTTTATTTTTAATATAAATTTGTAAATTTTGTGATAATGCACTAACTCATCATTCTTTGTATAGATCTTTAGGTTAAGTTTAGTTATTAAATTGATTCTTGTATAATATTTGTAAATAATAATAAATTTAAGTTTTTCTTATCATATTTATGTCTCCTGAAATCGATAAGTGGAACCTATTCTCCTGCACATTCATTCAACCTTGAGTATATCTTTACTCAGTGATTCTTACAGTTCTCTTTGTTATACCTATGTATGCAGATTTTTGTTTTGTCCTAGCATTTTCCACTGGTATTTTGTAGACACCACTCCTTTGCACATCCTTTAAAGGGTCTTTATCATTTCTTACCAAATTAAATATAGTCGGTTCTTTTCTAGTGGCGATGTTATTATGTTTCTTCACTATTCTATTTATAAAATTAAATTTTTTTAAATTGTATGGCACTGATAAGTATCCTTCAGATTGTATCATGCTGGTTTGTGTATGTACCTGCTAGACTTCTCTTTACTGAGGCTAGGATGCTCTGCATAAGACTTCTCTTTACTGAGGCTAGGATGCTGCACATGAAAGATCTCTTGTATCCATGACTAATTCCCACTGAAATGATGTATTTTAATTCATTCTGGAGGTCATGTGAATCTGTGCAATATGTTAGTGCTCTTCTGTAAAAAATATTGGAATACAGTTTTTTGTATGAGATCGGATCGTGGGACCAGTTAAGAATTAAGACTGGTGTGTTAGTATGTCAGTTTCCTATAGACCCCTTCTTGATTTGCTGATCTCATACAAAAATTCTGCATTCCGATATTTTTACAGAAGACCACTAATGTATTTCACATGACCTCCAGAATATTAAAATACATCATTTCAGTGGGAATTAGTCATGGATACAAGAGATCTTTCATGGATACAAGAGATGTTTCATAAGTATTAAAATACATCATTTCAGTGGGAATTAGTCATGGATACAAGAGATCTTTCATGTGAAGCAGCCTAGCCTCAGTAAAGAGAAGTCTAACAGACACATACACAAACCAGCATGATACAGCCACTCACATGACACAATCTGAAGTATACTTACCAATGACGTACAATTTGAAAAAATTTAATTTTATAAATAGAATAATGAAAAAACATAAGAAGAAGATCACCACTAGAAGAGCACCGACTATATTTAATTTTGTGAGAAATGACAAAGACCTTTAAAGGATGCACAAAGGAGTGGTGTCTACAAAATACTATTGTCATAAATCATTTCAGAACTTGCAGTGTTGTTTGAGATAATAGAAATCAAGTCAGATTTACCTATAAATATAATGTTAAAATGAAATGAATGATATCAGACAAAAAATTTTGATAAAAAAAATCAAATATACTTACAGCATAAGTATAAAAGATTTACAGAAAATATTGAAATCTGACAAATCAAATGAAAATTTAACAAAGAAGAAAATTGCAATGAAC
The DNA here is from genome assembly GCA_000484575.1 of Olivierus martensii. Taxonomy (NCBI): domain Eukaryota; kingdom Metazoa; phylum Arthropoda; class Arachnida; order Scorpiones; family Buthidae; genus Olivierus; species Olivierus martensii. The sequence continues at coordinate 22,375 of AYEL01083371.1, read as the reverse complement.
ATAGCTTAAATAAATCAACTTCTGAATTTTGTGAGATAAATTTTTCTAAAAGTAAACATGCATCCTCTTTATTTCTTACCTTGTTATTGTTATTCATTGTTTGTTCAAATCAAAGTCCTCAAGAATTTCCATGCTGGTTCAATAAGTCCAATCCCCTCAATCAATTTTGAAATTGTCATATTCTGATCTGTTGGCTTAGTTTAATATCAAATTCTTCAGGTAAGCTTTGCTTTTATATTTTAGTAAAATCATAGAGTTTGAGATCCTTATTAGAGGAGTTTAGCATCTCAAAAACATCTTCAGATATAACATCCAAATCAAGTTTGCTGCCATAAGAAGCTCTTGTTGCCTAAGCAATAGAATCATATATGGCAACAAACTTGATTTGGAAGACAACAGGATTAACTTTTGGAGTGGTATCTGAATCTGTGAAGAAAAGGCAAACTTTCTTCCAGATATCTGGAAGAAATTCAGATACCACTCCATAAGCTGTGAAGAAAATGCAAACTTTCTTCCAAATATCTTTTATTGTTTTGTCAGCAGCTTCAGTCTAGGAATCCTTTATACCTTACTACATATAGGATATTGAAAGCCTTCCAGAATTTTTCAGTATTTTTTCTTATTAAATTTTATGCCACTTTCCAACCTAATTTGCCCTTTATAGTCTGTCCATATTAGTGATGAAGTTTTCTGTTCTTGTTTTATGTTGCTTTTCTGCTGGAAATAACTACATGGCAGTGATATTCCAGCATTTGTCAAATGCAATCTATAGTTGTAGTAGGTTAGCTATGAGGTAAAGAATTGGTTCAATGGCTACTTTTTGAAGAAATCTGATAGTATGGAACCAGAAATTAAATTCAAATTTTCCATGATGAAATGCAACACAATTCCACATGATTGATTCATTTTTCACTGTAAATTGATAGAAGTGGTTTGGATTTTCACCCAGAGTCAGGGTCAAATTTGGGTCCTAATTCAATGGATGGGTGGTAGTGTTTGGGCCAAGGAAATTTATATATGTATGAGATGCAAATTACTCTTCAGTTTAGGTACCAATTTATTAATAACATAAAAGGAGCATAATAGAATGTAAAGATTAATTTGCTCAATTTGCTTAATGAATTGGGTCTGGGGCAATGACGAAAATGAGGAATGATATGACATCAGATAATATAAATCGTGGGATTCCTGTATATAAGAAAATGAAATTAATATTTTGAGCACTAGCTGAAAATCAATTTTTCAGTTCATTGCAAGCCACAGTTTTCAGAGGTTTATAGTTGCCATTTGACATTTCATAAAAACCAATCTGTCTATTTTGTAAAAGAAAAATTTTTAGTTTTTTCTTTTCTTTTTCTGAAAAATCAAGAAGAATTATACAATATAATAAATCAGAACTGAATATGATACAATAAATCATAAATTTGTAATAAATTATAAGAAAGTGATTCATAGTGATTATATAATATGATTGCTGCAAAAAAAATGAAAAATTCTGCCTAATATTAAAAATTATTTAAGATTATATTATACAGGTAGTCCTTGACTTATGATGACTCAAGTTACTATGATTTGCACTTACAACGGCCAGAAATTATTATTAAAAATTCTCTAATTCAACTTTGATGCTTGCATATATATACATGTATCACATTGCTTTTGTATACGCATCACAGCATTGCCATTAGTTAGCAAGCAAAGCCTTATTACTGTATTTCGTCATAAATCTGTCATGTCCAGTAAAAGAAATAATATTCTAATGAAAATTCCAATGTAAAAAAGAAGGCAAGGAAAGCTTTGTTTAAACATTTTAAATTAAATAGAAATTTAATATATGAAAATATTGAAACAGAAATCAAACAAAACAAGAATTAAAAAAGTCCTTGACTTATGTCAGAATTGACTTATGATGGAGACATTGGAACAGAACCCCGTCGTAAGTTGAGGAATATCTGTAATTACAAACTATAATTTTTTACTTGATATTCATGATATTTGTGAAAATTGACATTCATGAATTTTCAATTAAATAAAATTTTATATAGATTTCATGAATTTACCAATATTGAAATTTTATTATTCATTAGAAAAAAAATTATAAAAAATAAAATTTTCCATATAATGGTAAAATTTGCTTTATACAATAGCAAAGACATCAGTAACACAAAAATTGCACAGGAAGCTCAAGTTAACAGTTTTAAAATTACTGTATGACATATGACTGTGGCAAGATTGTGTAATTGATGATGCCCATATGAGATATGGTTGCAGCATTCAAAGTATTAATCAAACTACCAATAATTGTACTTATTAAAATTTCAGTAATCATTAATTATATTACATGAATATGGATACATATATATCAATAAATAATGATAGCCTGCTTAAGGTATGCTTACTTAATATATTTTTGTTAAAACAACAGTATCCCTACCCATTCCTGCTATATTATATTTATGGCTGCCATAGCATACCAGTGTCACATATAAACTTTCTAACCATTTGGAAATTTACACAATGCAATGAAATTTAAAATGGCTAAAGAGGCTGACCAAACTTTTAGGGTCTGAGGATGACACATTGCTGAAATTAGTGAAAATACTTTATTTTGACCACTGTTATTATTTATCAAAATGGGGCAATAAAAAAAATAAATAAAAATTTTAATTAAATGCATAATATTTTACAATATTTAAATAACAGTATGCAAATACTAGTTTTAAATATATTACGAAGAAATAATGTGTCTAAGTAGAACAAAAAAAGGTATATAAATGACATAAAGAAGAACAGAGGAATTTATAATACCAATTAAATCAATAGATAAAATATAACTATAAATGGATCCTAATTAATATTTTTTTTTTTCAAAGATCTTCCCTAAACTTGGCATTGCAAGTTTTAGCAAGTTTTTTTTATATTGTGACTCATATAAGTTTATTGTGATTAGCAAAAGTAATGTCAAATGCTTATTTGTCAAATGAGAACAATGCTTTGTCTTAAAGGCATTCTTTCTAGTGGAAAATGCTAGGACAAAACAAAAATCTGCATAAAAACTATGACTAACAGCACTATGGCAGGAAATGAATTCATAATAATAAAAAACAGTAGACTTAGAAGTGCTTTTGATTTAATAAATCCTCATCAGCTACAACAAATATTAGAAGAACATAGTCCGTTCTATACAATGCTTAGAACTATCCCTGAATTTATTTCCTGCCATATTGCTGTTAGTCATAGTTTTAAAGTTATTTTGGCAGTGTAATAGTAAAGTTCCATTTAAAATCTGCATATATAGATATAACAAAGAGAATGCTAGCACAAAGAATAGATGAGCATAGGCAGGATATATATAAAGGTAATTTAACAACAGCTTTGTTAATCGAGGCATATGCAGATAATTTGCTAATAAACTGGGACCAAGCAAAGGCTATTAGAGGGCTGAATGCATCAAGCCAAGCTACAACATTGGAAACACTAGAAATCATCGCAAGACAGCAGTCAGAAAGCATTCTGAATGAAAAACCAGCCCAGCAGCTCTCTCCAGCATGGTTGTTGTTATGTACGGTAAAATCCTGTTTACTCTTATGTGCATGTCATGGGTCACGTAGCCAGAAGTGATGTAGGGTAAGGTCATGTGTATCTTTGTGGTCACTTTAGCCTATGGCATCTGGGGGTTTGGGTCTCCCTCTCTCTCTACCGCTAGTTGGGTCAGCATCTTTGTCTTACTGGGTGTGTGCTTTTTTAGTCTCCCTGACACAGTCTGAGTCTGTAACGTGATAGTGACCAGATAATAAATTGTTATTTGTTTATATCAGCCTTGTCTGTCTATTCGAAAGAGTCATTTAAGTTATCACCCTTTTCCACCGACGTATGTATAATCGGTCGTGACTATAGCTTCGGAACATAACAGTTGTATGCCATTGAAAATCTGTTCCCCACTACATGCTAATTTTAGTTTCAAATTCAAAAGCCGTATTATTAATTTGTATCTACTTTATTTTCTAAAGCTAAAACTTTGTATTTGTTTTATTAGTTTTATTAATTTTATGTTTTATTTATTTTGTAACCATAGCAACATTCTTTTTATTTCAACTTTTATTTATCCATTATGATATTCTGTTTTATTTGTGTTTGTAACCTGATGAGGGCTAAACACCGAAAACATTTGTTATCTTAATAAATATATTCTACACTGCAAAAAGTGCTCATTTTATAGATATTTAACTAGTTTGTTTAGTAAAAGTAGTATAAAGTTGATTATGGATGCATTATGTATTTTAAGAACATAACGGGGCAAAATGAAGTCTCAGTGTACATACAATAGCAGCCCACTATATTTACTTATTAAAAAAAGATCAGTCTACACATTTTTGATCTAATTTGTGAAGCACAACAAATTAATATTTTTGAATGTGTTTAAATATGAACATTCATATACATCCACAATATTTTTAATAATAGAATGGAGATTAAATAAATAAATATTTGTTAGGAATAAATATAGCAAATCCCACTATAATATAAGATGTGTTACTAACACAAAAATGATGTAACCCAACCATTTTTTATTAAGAATAAATATAATTGATTGCGTGGCTGATGAAAAGATGTAATGTAAACACTATGCAGCTGAAGCTGCGAATCCTATGATTTTATAAAAATTTTTCCATTTTCAACTGTTTCATATCAGTTAAAAATTTATATTTTTGGAAAATATTTTTGGTTTATACATGAGTATATATAGTAGTCAGAAAAATATTAAAGCAAAAAAAAGTCAATCTCCAGGCAGCCAAGTCTGAAATATAGATAATCCACATTCCATGTCTTCCCCTGCTAGATTACAACTCTATCTTTTTAGTGTATATGACAATTTAAACTAAAAGTCAGCATTGTTTAAGATTTCCTATTTATTGTGCTGATTACTCATTCATTTTAAATTGAATTAAAAATTAAACCAATAATCATTTGAAAGATTAAGTTCAGATACAGATATATCTTTACTAATGTTCTAAAATTACACTGCCTTTAAATGATAAATTTTTTTTCTAGCACTTAGGTAGGATATAAACATCTTTATTACAGTTACTGTACAGTCACAGAAACGTTTTCGGTCTATCCGACCCACATCAGCTGTATCTATACTATATACATATATTATGTAGACTTTAATAACAGTTTTAGTAACTTTAATAACAGGCTTTAGTAACAGCCTTTAATAACAGTTAAGAATTCCAATCTTGCTATAACATGTTAATTGGTCCAGGAAACCTGTACTTTAAGCAAAACTGCAGTAAGTGAATGTAGGAATTACATTATAAAGGCTTACAAGCTAGATAATTTTAAGTTAAATATTGACATGGATATCTAATTTATAAAGAATCAAATATTTTCTGTTTCACAAAAATATTAAACCATTCTGTCTTTATTTTATTGCCATTTTAATTTCTATTTAACTTTTAATATTAAAATTTTATGTTTATTCAACTTAACCATCATAAATTTACATTAGTAATGTAAATAACTTTGTTGTGATATGAAGTTAACTTCAAATAAAGGGTATTTTCACAAAGTTAATATGTAAATAAGCTTAACTATATTGTTTGTGAAAATTTTTTTTATCATAATTAAACTGTTTACTGAATTATTTATTTATTTTTCATTATTATATTATCATTAATTACATAAGATATTTTAATGCTGCAGTTATTTTCTTATAAATTTTGTGAAAATTTAAATTAATATAAAATAACTATTACTTATATTAATAGAATTGTACATTTTTAAATAGTATGCCATATAGAAAGTCTAATTATTTTATTAAAATTTTGTTTTGATTTTTTTAGATCATATACCAGTAGAATGTAGTTCTGATGAATGGATGTGTAAGAAGAAATCTCAATGTATCAAAAAATGGCAACTCTGTGATAAATCCTTTGATTGTAAAGATAAAACAGATGAACTCAATTGTGGTAATTTATGTTTTAAATAATAATAATGTAATGAGAGTTTATAAAGAATATATTTTTTTAAATTATTATTGTTTGCTAATAAATTTTTATTGTTTATTCAAGAACAACAAACAGGTGATTGTAACTTTGATAATTTAAATTGGATTGAAACTTGTCAATGGGAATTTTGGCCAGTGAAAACTTTTAACTGGTCTCAAGCTAATCAATCATGGAGTGAAAAGACTGGACCTCCTTATGATCACAACATACAAACACAAGGTATTTTTTATTTTTATCTATATCACAAACATTTTTTATATATTTCATAGTATCTGTTCAGTTAATTCAAAATGCATCATTTTTCAAAAAATTAATTATTGTAGTTTAATAAAAAGAAATATTTTCAGATTTTGCTTAATGTCTTCAGCTACAAATTCAAACTCTAAAATTGAAAATTAGTTTTAGAATTTGATTTTAGCTGAAGACCTTAAGCAAAAGTTTAAAATGTTTCTTGTTATTAAATTAGAAGTTAATTTCCTGTAAAATGGATATTTTTGTGTACTGTATGTGCATGTATGTTTACACAATACAAGTTTAATATTCCTAATCCAAATTACTTGGGACCGAGAATGTTTCAGATTTTGGAATAATTGGTATGATGAATTTGAAAAGAAAAAATTCACTATCAGACTTTTTGACATTTTTAATGATATGATATATAAACAATATAGTAGAAAATAAGTAGTCATAGATAATTCTCATTGACAATGTTTGAGAGTTAACTGAATCATGACCTAAAGCCACTGCTGTGTGCATACTGTTGCATCATCTTTCATGGTAAAATGAATCATAGTTCTATTCCAAAGTGCTCCTTGTTGTGAAAGCCAAGTTACAAATTTCAGAATATATCTAATAAATATAAGAAAATTTAATAAACAATGATCATTGTTTAATGTGTTTTCTTGTATTTATTCAGTCATGATAAGACTATTAAGCCATTTCAGAAAATTTTAGATTTTAGAATTTCAGATTGGAAATACTCAACCTGGTATATCTGTGGTCTTCAAGATGTGTATTCTCTGGTATAGCATGTTCAGCTTTTGGGTTTTTCTCAACTGTTTTTTGTATTTTGTTTTATGAGATGTTTCATATTTTTTAAAGGGCTGCTTTCTCTCTCTCTCTTCCCTAGTATCCTGCCACACTCTTTCTTGATAGGATCCTATCATCTTTCCTTAACCATCCTACAACTTATCCTTCATCTAATGTTTATTAAGCTAAATCTATAACATAGTCTTCTATCAACATTTTGAAAATAAAATAAAAAATATATAATGCATAATTTCTTCCCACTTCTTATTCAATGTAAATAATTCAGCAAAATGAGTTGAATTATTTACATTAAAAAATATATATACACTGGTGCTCAAAATTAAAGGATAATATGCAAAAGTATACAGAACTTGCATTATATGTAAAGAAATGTTATGAAATTTGATATGGCTGTTCATTTTTGATGCAGGAAGAATGATAGCATATTCAATTAAGAAAGACTTTATTTCATGGAAACAGGAATAGGCTACATATCAGTTATTTAATATAAGCTGATACAAAAGTCTAATAAGGTGTATGATCATCCCTAACAGCTATACAGCTCACACAATAATTCCTCATGCTGTTTGCTAGAATGTTGATGTCCTAGGATAATAAGGCTCACTTTTCTTCAAGAGTTATTTGGAATTTCTGGAAGATTCTAGGAGGGGGTTGGAGTATTGAAATTCATTTCCCTAATGTATTCCATACATGCTCAAAAGAATTGAGATCAGGGAAACTGGTCAACTCACTCAATCTCACTCCAATCTTTGAATATCTTCACTGGCAAGCAAGTTATCCACCAGTTGAACTCAACGAGAACAAGTATTATCATCCATAAAAATGAAATCCAAATCCAATAACTTCTCCAAAAAGCCTGACATAAAGTGCTAGATGTCATCTCTGCCTCAAAGCAGTCTCTGAACCATCCAAAGATGTATAGATCTGTGTGCCCATTTATCATTATCCTTACAAGTATTATCATCACCAAAGCTATCTCTCTCCCTAATATTGGGAGGGAGACTAGCAAGTTTCTGACTCCCCACAGATGGCAACAGATCGAGAATCACTGTTTAAACTGAATTGGAATTCAATCAAGAAAAGAATATGTATCCACTGATCTAAGCTCCAGAGATGATGTTGACAACTTCATGTTAACTGCACTTTTCTGGCAGAGAGAGTGAAAAGTTCACAAACTACTAGTTTTCATGAATAAAGACCTCTCTTATGAAGTCTTCTGAGCACAGTATGTTGGGATATTCTTGTCCATTTGGCTGCTGCCAGCTCCTGAATGATCTGTCTTGCTGTCATCTCTCTGTGAATCTTCTTGCAGTCAGAGATTATAGCAGTCATCTGTAGTAGTTGTAGCACTGGGACAACCTTGTCCTAGTTGCAAATGAACATCATCTATTTGTTTGAACTGTCTTCAGGAGTTTTAAGAAGGCATTTTGAGGAACATTTAGAGCTCTTCAGACTTCTATCTGGAATTGACTAACTTGCATCATAACAATTGCTCTCCACCATTTAAAATCATCCATTCGATGCTTTGTGACATGATTGACTTCATATGCTAATGAATTGAAGTTATTGTCACAACATCACTTCCTACACATAGTATAAGAGGTGACAGAACTATCCTGCTTTTTTGCGGAATGAACATCTTCAAATCGTATTCCCTCTCAAAGAGAACAATATCATTAACATATATCAGATAGTACATATACTCACCATTCAACTTTACATCCAACTCAATCATAGTAGTTTCCCTCATACATGCATCCAGGACAAACTCAAATTCATATGTATATGTTACAGGACAAATCTAAATTCAAGAAATGCTAAAATTTCCTAGTCAAAATGAAAATGTCCTAATGCTTGTTGGACATTCTAGTATTTCCTAGGCCAAACTCACCAAACATTTCTTATTCAAAGTCCAGAATTTCTAGTTTTTCCTAGTCAGAATCCGAAATGGCAAACAGTTAAAACAAAATGACTATACAAATCTATACTGCTTTCTTCAGGTAATCATCTAATCAATCACTTAATTACAGCACTAACTAGCAGTCCAATAATAACTTTTATTACATAGAACTTTCACTATCAGAGTAAGAGAAGTAATTAATGAAAAAGAAAAAGATGATGCATGCAAATTTGCCTAAAGAGTGTTAACACGTGTATTTTTAGCCTGAAACTTTAGAAACATTGTGTTCTAATAAACTGTTTTAATATTAATTTTATTAAATTAGGTTAAAAGCATTGTTTAAAAAAAACGTTTTCAGTATGTGTCCCCAGCAATCTAAACTTTGTGCTTTTAATGCTGCAAAAAGAACATTATTATGAATTTAAATATTAATAGAATTGTAATGACTGTCTTTACAAATAGTAGAATTGTAATGACTTATGTCTTTGGAAATTAGGAACATCTTTTGTTCTTAACTGTTTAAAAAAATTTGAGTTGAGGATGGCTATATTGTAGCCAAAAACATTACTCTGATAATGAAAGTTCTATGTAATAAAAGTTGTTATTGGACTGTTAGTTAATGCTGTAATTAAGTGATTGATTAGTTAAAACAAAAGACTTCATTTCTCATGAATTCCCATTCAGAATTCAATATTTGCCAGCAGAAATTTCTTTCTTTAGAAAATATCTGCCAGGATAAACAAATCTCATTGAGGAAGGCTGCAGTCTGCACCAGTAAAAGTACAAGGGCTAAACCTGCTTTCAATGCATGAAGCATTGTGTATCTAAATTATGTTTGTGCGAAAAGAATAACATTTTGTGTAATTCTAAATGACACAAAAGCCTACTTTGCAAAAATAAATAAGAGGTACCTAGTTGTGTTTTTTTTTATTTTGTATTTACTGTAATACCATGAGTACAAAAATTGTTGATTAATTGATTAAAAATATTATAATGAACATAATGCATATTTTTATTACTCGAATTGTTATTTCATCCTCCCCCATTCCATTATGTTCATCTGATGATGAATAGACAGTGAATAAAAATGGCAATCATCAACACTTCAACAGTAGTGGAAGCCATCTGATATACGATGGCTTCCTCTATACCACCTCTTATTTTCTTTAAAGAAAATAACAATGAAATAATAATTTCATTGTTATTTTCTGTATAGAAAATGAAATAAGACAAATTGAAAACATAGCTAATTCTCATCCATTATTATTTCAGTTTTGCTTCAGTTTAAAAAACTGAAATTGCCAATTTTTTTTATTTTAATGGACAAATATTTTAATATTTTTATTAGTCGAAGATTAACATAAAATACACAGTAAATTCACATTTTGTATATATGCTCAATTTATCTAAAACTTTATCTAATATTTTAAACTTTATCTATAATTTATCTAAAAAAAATCAACCACTGATGATGGCTTGATTAAGCCGAAATTTCTTCGGTAATAAGTTTAAATTTGTTTTTTTTTCACTTAGTAAGAGCTGAAAGATTATTCCATTAATTATAATGAAGAAAAAAGTGAAAAGAAAAAGTAATATAAACATTTCACACTAAAATTATTAAAATTATATGCAAATGCATTTTTTTAAAACTTTTTATTGATATACTGTACAATAAAATTTTTCAAAAACAAGCACACAGCTACATACATACAAAAAGAAAATGTTCTGAATGAAAAAATCAATTCTATTCAATCATATCATAAGAAAAATCATATTATAGTGAATTTGCATTCTAACAAATTTAGCTCTACTACTTACATTTTTATTTGTTTTAACAAAAAAATGAGTAATTTTATTATTAAATATAAAAATGAAATTATGATACAATATTCAGTTCAGCAGTTGGCATTTCAGAGTTTATTACACTGTATCAGATTCTGATTAGGGAGCATCCATAAGCTACACCACACTGGTAAAGGGATGAATGTGTAATAGATTTGTGACAATAAGTGACATAAGGGAGTGGGAGTCATGCAAATTGTGTCATTAAGTTATAAAAATGATTAGAGTTTTACAATTCTACAATAAAAATTTTGTTTTACATTATGTTTATGCTTAATTGTTTGAAAAATAAAGACTAATGTAATAGATTTGGAGATATTTTTTGTTATAAAATTAAGACAATATATTTAGTTCTAAAACATTTATATCCAATTGTTTGAAGTTTATTTGGGAAATTAAAGAATATATGTAACAAAGTACCAGTGTAAAGTAATTCCTATTTTCTATTATTTTATGTATTTTCTTTTATTTTTACATAAAATCAGTAAAATATTTTAATTAGAGGAGGGGGTCTTCAAATTTGTGACATCATAGTCAAGGAATCAAAAAATGAGGAAGAGGAGGAAACAGATCAAGTGTTTGAAATAGCATGATGTAGATTATGCTTCTTCTTTAGTGGAAAGTTTTGGAAAAGTTTAAATATGTTATGGAAGATTTGAAAAATTTCTTTACAATATATCTTTGTCTTCAAACAAATGACTGACAGTCAAATTTAGTTTTGTCATGAAAAGAAACAATATGCAATTTATTCATCTTAATTCTCCATTTTACTATTAAGTTTTTACAGGTAGGAATGGGTAATAATAGTATACATAAATTATAGCAAAAATTCTCTATTAAACAGGCATGCCAAAAGAAGGATATTGCTATATTCTTGATTTCATTTGTATATCTAATCATTCTTTTAATTAATAATTAAACTAGAATTTTTAACTAATTTATCTGAAGAAAAAAATCCACCTTGGCCCGGGATCAAACCGGGGACCTTAGGGCTAACGTCCCAATATCATACCGCTAGAGCACAAGGCCAACAACTGGATTAATTCTCCAGACAGTTATATATTAATTTAGAAGTAATTTCTGATTAACGTTATCGGACTTTGCCAATAGATCTATTTCTGACCGGGCTAAATCTAGCCATGGCCCCTCAATGGTGCTAGCCAGGCAATACATAGACTAGCACAGTCTTAAAGCTTAAACTTTATATACTAAACAAACCTCAAGGGAACAGTTGAAGCTAACAAAGTAGATGCCACTAGTAGGAAAAACACTTATATAGCACAAATTTCTGTTGTAACTTCTTTAAACGTCATTGAAGAAAACATTGGCCAGGAATACAGAGTATTATATATAGTGTAAAATTGCATGTCAAGTCTCTATTATTTGAATACTGTCCACGAAAGCTGTGCCTAGCTAAGGTGGATGAGTCCAAACACGAAAGGGAGAGTCGAAGTCAATGTAATGATAGGTGGAAATGTTTTGGTTTATATATTATTAAGTTCTGTTAAATATATTATTTCCAACGTCGAAACTAATCATTTAGAAGTTCTGTTAAATATACTATTTCCAACATCGAAACTAATCATTTATCATTCAACCTTGACAAAATAAACTTCCATTCAACTTCAGTTATCTTGCATTTGAAAGCATCCATATGCAACTTCCATTCAACTTCAGTTATCTTGCGTTTGAAAACATCCATGTGTGAACTTCCATTCAACTTCAGTTATCTTGCGTTTGAAAACATCTATGTGCATTAAATATATTATTTCCAACGTCAAAACTAATCATTTAGCATTCAACATTACAATAAGTCCATTCAACTTCAGTTATCTTGCGTTTGAAAACATCCATGTGCAAAGTAACTTCAGTTATCTTGCATTTGAAAACATCCATGTGTGAAGCTGTCATTCCTATTTTGTCATTGGACTTGTTCAGTTAGCGCATGCATACTTGCTAATCATTTTTAGCATTTAACCTTGACAAAATAAACTTCCATTCAACTTCAGTTATCTTGCATTTGAAAGCATCCATATGCAACTTCCATTCAACTTCAGTTATCTTGTGTTTGAAAACATCCATGTGTGAAGCTGTCATCCCTATTTTGTCACTGGATTCGTTCAGTTAGCGCATGCGTACTTGCATCAATGATTGCGGCTAAGCTGATCGGACAGTATTTGTATCTCTAAATAACTGAGTTCTGCTGTTTCTAATAACACAAGAAATCACTCCAAGCGAGTCACTCGCTTGAGATTACCGGCTGAGGAGGGCCATAATAGGCCGAAAGTGTTTCCGGAAAACAATTGTATTATTAGTATATGTAGTGCATATTATATATATCTAATAATAAATTAGTGTATTTATCCTGTTTTAAGTGCTTGGTGTGATTTCTAGTATTTGTATCTTTCCTTTTTATTGTATTCTTTTCATTTAAAATAAATTACCTCTTCAGTACAGAAAATTCGTTTTGTGACCATATAACTCTTAGTCACTTTTATTCTACTTGCAATTGTGTGTATGTCATTGTGGTGTTAGTCGACTTAATTATTTTTGCTTCTTTATGTAACTCGACTGAAAATCTGTTAATATTTCCTGTCTATTAATGTTGACCTTACAAAGTAATTGTGAGCACTATTAAATAATCCAGTAGACATTAACCTTCAAATAAATTCAGAAATTTCTCTGAATTATCTATTTCTAAAAAATACTATCATATACTGTTTCAATGGCCTAAATATTATGAATGGCTTTGGTATAATATTCTACGCATTGTAAAATTAGTGAATAAAATTTTCTAATAAATTTTCAAATGTTTGTCATTTTAAATAATAGTCTACAGAAATGCATGATTGTTTTTATGCATAATAAATTTACAAATGTAATTAAAAATTAAACAATAAAAATTTAAAAATATACACAGAAATTTAATATTTTGAAAATATCAGTATATTGAGTTCGCCAAAAAGTTTGAGCAGTTTTTAGGCACTCTGAAATGCAAATGACTTTAATTCAAATCTTGAAAAACTGTTATTTGATAGCTAACATTTAATCAAACAGTTTAACCAAAAAGTTTGATTGGATTTATTTTATAGTTTTGGCATAATTTTAAAGATGGATATCCTAAAGGAGCATTTTTCAGTATATTATGCTGTTTTATTTCAAAATAGGTAAAAATGAAGTGTAGAGCTGTAAAAAGTTATATACGATTTATAGGGAGAATGCCATCAAAGATGTAAGAAGTGGTTTGCAAAATTTTGTTCCTGGGATTTTTCACTCCAAGATGCACTATACTCTGGCCAGTCACAGGAGATTGAGAATGACTGATTGATTGATTAAATACTTCAAATAAAGATGTGTTTAATTTAAGATAATCCTCTTTACATAACATAGGAAATTGTACAAATTCTTTAAGTATCAAAATCAAGTATAGAAAACTGTTTGCATCAAGTTAACAATGTCAGCCTGCTTAATGTTTGGTTCTGTTGTCAAAAGTATCCAGAATTGATGAATTGTAAGGGAGTCACCTTCCACCACAATAATGCCTACATTTCTTCAGACACAGAAAAAATTATAGGAGCTGGATTGGGATGTATTCTCTCATCCTCCACACTTATCGGACCTTGCCTTCACTGATTTCCATCTTTTTGCTCCCTACAAAATTCTCTTAATGGAAAGAGCCTTGATTTCAAAGAGGCCATTAAACAGCACTTGCATCAGTTTTTGAAGAGAAAGAAGGTATTTTTATGAACATGAGATTATGAAGCTGTCAAAAGATGGGAAGAAATTATAAGTTAAAACAAACAATACATTATTGAATAAAGATATTTCCTTCCATAAAAAAGCATCAGTTTTTATTTACTTTTTGTTAACTGCTCAAATTTTTTGGCCAAATCTATAAGTGATAGAATTAAATTTATATATAACTTAAAATATAATTTATAAAAACATCATACAAAAAATTTAAGATAAAAATAAGAAAACTTCTAAAGAATAAAGACTTTAAAATTATCATTACTGTAAATTAAATAATAACTTAACAATAATAATAATCATCATCACAAAAAAATATTTTTTTAATAAAATAAGCTAGATGTAGAAACCTTAGAAGACAAAATTTAATGAATAATAAAATCATTAATAAAAATCTGAGATCAATCAATGTGTTATGAAAAAATAGAGGCAATGTAAGCATAATATCAATAGTAAATTATGAGAGAATTTTTGCATTGCAAAAAAATGTAATATTCTGTCTATATCTATTCATTAAATTAAGTTCTAATTAAGTTTATTTGTTTAAGGTAAATAAATAGTTGGAAACTGTGACATGTAAACATGTGAATAATATTTATTATAATATTAATACCGGACACTTAGAAAGAAAATTTTTAACCATTTGTGGGGTTTTCCGGGCGGAAACGGAAATCCGGAATCAAACAGGCTTACAGCCTAAAAGCGGTCCATGTTTAATGCGAAGGTAAGGATGACGAACAAGGCAATACAACTCAAAGAATTGAGACAGAGAACAACATTGAAATTAATTCAACAGCTTCATTATTATTAACCTTTCTATTTACAGGTATTGAATACTGACAAACAGTATTCAATACCTGTAGTGATGATAACACACTTTAACTTTTGTAGTGATGATAAACACACTTGGGAACACTTTACTACAGGTCAACCGCCTTTATAAATAATCTTTAGTCCTTTTTTTTAAATAGTCTTTAGTCCCAAAGTAATTGACGATGACGAACACAGCAGATGGTAATATCGGAGAAGACTTCTATAAACTTCCCTCAGACATCTTTCCGGATATTCCAAGAACACATATAATTCCAAAAATGCGAAGTAGAGCACAAGCAGGAGGATGGACAACATTAGTACCCACAAGACAAGACAAAGCAAAAACTTAGAACCAAAAGCGTCGACTTTCCTTGCCCCAGCTCTTTTATCCATCTGACCTCTTTCTCACTTTACCCGGGGATGGCTTCCCAGATGGTTCAGGTGTCAAGTCTTAGACTTTGCATTGACACCTGAACAAGCCATCTACAATTTATCATCATGAAAAGAATAATAATTATATCGATTACATCCTGTTATTTCATTACATCATCATCACATTCCTTGACTTATCTCTGTGACAACAAAGGAGAAGTTGGTGACTCCAACACATTTCTATTGTAGAATTTGTTTTGTTTACTGTTTGTTTAATGGGAATTGCATTATGTTTGATTATATTATTTGTAATCAATTATTTTACTTATATTATCGTGTGTTTTATTTTCAAATTTTTAACCTACAGATAATAAATCAATCAATCAATAATTTAACTGAGACTTGAAATTTTATTAACTTAAAATAAATATATAAAACTTTGAAATTCAGAACTAAATAGTGTCTGTAATATATTAGTATATAACTATTTATATAATATTTTTTTTAATTTTTAATAATCAAAATTCTAATAAATAAAATATCCAAGTGGAACAAAAGTATTTTCTCATGTTAAAATGTAATTACTGTATTTATTGCTGATATTCAAAATATTTAATAATTGGTACAGTAATATATGCATATTGTATTCTTAAAATTTATAAATATCGGATTACTTCATAAAAATTAACTCACACTAGTCAATAGTCACCCTTACTATTTCAAAAAATTAAAACAGAATAACAATAATAATAGAGTGCATAATAAAATAAAAATAGGACAGGTCAAAGTCAACTTCCTCACACATGCTCTAGTGTACATAGATTTAAAGATCGCTAGCTTATGTGTGTAAGGGTCATGTGACCATGCTGGGATAAAACTGGGCTATAAGTGGGTTTTCTATAGATTTTAGTGATATACTCACCTTCTTCTGTCCCTACTAGGGATTGTATACCGGTTTACCGATTTACTTGTTAACCGATAAATTGACAAAAAATCGTTCGGTAAACTTACTGGTAAATTTCAAAAATTTACCGGTAATTCAATAAATGAAAAATCCATACTAGAAATTTTTATGTTTTAAAATATTGTGTTTGTAGATATTTAAAAGCGCTAAAGGGACATTGAAAATAAAAATCAGGTAAGTGTAAGCAACAATATACCTAATTATTAATTTTATGTGAGATATTTTTTGTTTAATTTTAATTTAAACTTTCTTGAGTTTGAGAGCTGTTGTAAATCGTACAGAAAGCACTAGTTAGCATATGTGATTTGTGCTCTGCAGTTTTTTGAGATTTTTAAAATTTAAAATCTTTACAATCAACGTTTTTCTTAAAGAGTAAGTAAATATCTCCTTTTTTAATATTTAAAAATAATAATATGCAAATATTTCATGTATTTGTTAAATTAATAGCAATTTTGAATACACCACATTATGACAGGACATTAATGCAATATTATTGTAAAATAACATTAAAATTTGAACCTTAAATAAATTTTTTACTTCTAACAACTGATTAAAATAATTAAATACAAATATTTATTACAAGATTCTAATATTATGCCTTGAGATTGTGCAAAATATGTATTATTCTAACCCTATTTTCTTTGGGAATCCCCATTACTCTCACGCATGAAAATGAAAACAAATCAGTGACAATCAAAATTTCCCGTTAGTTAAATTTAATACTTTAATACAAGTATATAATATCGTGATTGATTGTCCACCAAAATCTTTATTAATACATTATAATAACCCATTACGTTAAGACACAGTGTTTCTCAAACCTCTAATAGATTTACATATATGAGTTTGAATCTTTGAATATTATTTTTTTTGTTATATTATTTTTTGCTGGTTTAAAATCTACATAATGTATCATTTTTTTGTAGAAACCATGGATAAAAATTCAGTTTGGTACTACTTTAATCGTACAGAAACGAGAGATGTAGCTGTATGTAAACAGTGCAACAAAAGAATAAAAGCAGCAGGTGGAAGTACTAGTGGTTTACGTAGCCATCTAAAGAGTCAACATAAAATTAATCTATTAAAAAGAAACAATGAAGAATACTCAAAAGAACCAGCGATTGACACAAGATCAAAAATTACCTCTTATTTCAAGAAAAATGATGAATCTCTTGAAGCTGTACTCTCAAGAATGATAGCAAAAGATGGAATTCCTTTTAGCAAGTTTTGTGCATCTCCAGATTTACGAATGCTATTAAAAGCAAGAGGCTACCAAGAGATACCAAAGTTGCCAAAAACTATTCAAAAAGTAGTTATGCAATATGCAGATAAAATTAAAGAAGAGGTATTGAAGGAAATTTTACAGCATACGAACAATAACAAAATGTATAGCCTTACCACAGATGAGTGGACATCAAATAAAAACTGCCAATATATAAATGTGAATATTCATGGAAGTGATGGTAAATTTTGGAATGTTGGATTTAGTTGAATTTATGGACCTGTGCCTGCTGAGGTATGCGCAGAATTAATAGAAAATAAATTGAAAGAATTTCAAATTTCTTTGAAAAATATTGTCTGCATAACATCGGACGGAGCTGCCGTCATGAAGAAAACGATGAAATTACTCAATAAAAACCATCAGTTATGTCTTGTACATGGATTGCAAAATGCAATCATAAAAGTTCTTTACAATATAAGCACAACAGATGTACAGGATGATGATGAATATAATGCTAATTTACTACTTACTACAGATTCTGATAATTTGGACATTGAATATGATAATTTTGAAATAAACCAAGAAGCTACTGGCTCTACTGAACTTATTCTACAAAATGCAGAATTAAATTCTTTAATTACAAAAATACGGCAGATAGTAAGACTTTTTAGAAAATCGCCAACCAAAAATACATTACTACAAAAATATGTCAAAGAAATTATTGGAAAAGAACTTTCTTTAATTTTAGATTGTAGAACCAGGTGGAATAACTTACTAAACATGCTGGAAAGATTTTTATTACTTAAAGATGCTGTCCAAAAAAGTCTAATAGATTTGAAACTGGACTTAGATTTCAATGACAGAGAAATAAAATTATTATCAAATATAATCTCAAGCCTGCAACCCATTAAGTTAGCCGTTGAAACACTCTGCAATGAAAAGACTAATTTATATGTAGCCGATGTTACTTTGAAATTTATGTTGGATGAATTAACCAACCAAAATACATTTTTAAGTGTTGAACTGAAAAAAGCATTAATATATAGCATAAAGGAGAAAAGGACTGTTTATTCAGACATATTACACTATTTGACAGACCCTAATTTGGTTTTGTCGGGTCAAGAAAATTATGACATTTTTAATATATCAAAAGCATTGTTGAAATACGTTCAGTTATTGTTGATAGTAGTCAGAGTCACTTAAATGATTCTGATTTGGATTCCAATTCAAAGTCAGATAACGAAAATATTGATACTTCTACACCTAATGTCAAATTATCAATGAAGCAGAAACTATATGACCTTATCAAACAAAAAACAGAATGTCAAGAAGTGTCGGTTCCACAAGCAAAAAACATGAAAGATTGGAAACAAATAGTAAAAAAAGAATTAGAGTACTTCTACAAAGAAAAAGTACGGGGGAAGTACATTCAAATAGTATTTGATTATTTAATGACCATTCGTCCAACAAGTGTTGAATCAGAAAGGGTATTCTCGGAATCAGGATTATTTTGTACAAAAATTAGATCAAAATTAGGAGATAAGACTTTAAATAATTTAAGTTTCTTGAGAAGTTATTTTTTAAAAAATGGTAATCAATAAAATGGTATTAGGTACTATATATTATTTCTGTTGTATTTTTATTTTTCTGTATTATTTTATTTCTGTTTCTAAAAGTTATTATTATAGTTTGTTTAGAATAACACTTTAAAATCTGTGAATACCTTGCTTATAGTGCTTGTTTATGTTCCTATAGACATTTATAGCAAGAGTTTGTGTTTATTTTGTTTATAACACTTTAATTTTTATATTTTTTATATTCTATATCTTTCAAATAAAAATGTGAAATGGAAATCAAAATGACTCATATTTTTTATCACCTTAATTTTATTTTTCAGGAAAAAAATTTACCGGTAAACCGGTATTTTAATTTTCATTTACCGAATTACCGGTAAATGAAAAAGTTGGTAAATTTACAATCCCTAGTCCCTACCAACACATCTAGAAAATGGAACCCGTTACCTGACACCTGTTCTATTTTAACCTTAAGGCCAAGTGTACTATCACTAAGCTGATCTGCCAGATACTGGTCCTGATACGTACCCTTCCATATGACACAAACATCGTCCACGTAGCGTGTATACATCTTAAGTTCCAACTTAAATGTACCTATGATACTGGCCTCCTTGTGTCTTACAATTAACTCTGCCATTACTCCTGCAAGCGGTCCGCCTATGGGAACCCCCATCTGCTGCAAATAATATGTATCCCTAAATACAAAATAGGAATTATAAGTAATGAGGTGGCATATATCTCTTATAACATCTGGATGGCATTCTGTTTGTGGGAGATACTGGACTATAAATCTGTACAACATAAGCGCTGCCGGCGGTTGCTGAATGGATGGGTAGAGTGACTCATAGTCCATCACAGTATACGTCTCTTGGGGTAGCGGACCAACTTCTAATAGGCAATCTATAAATTCTAAGGATGAATTCACCGTGTATGGGTATCCTTTGAGATGTTCAATTGCCCACATTGCTATGGTTCTTTCCAGTTCATATAAAAGGGACAATTTCATATCCACCATCAGTCTGATAGAGATGG
The DNA here is from genome assembly GCA_000484575.1 of Olivierus martensii. Taxonomy (NCBI): domain Eukaryota; kingdom Metazoa; phylum Arthropoda; class Arachnida; order Scorpiones; family Buthidae; genus Olivierus; species Olivierus martensii. The sequence goes on along the minus strand of AYEL01083371.1, from coordinate 1,845 downwards.
GATTTTTATGCACCTTGATATACCCAAATAACCTAGGCGCAAATGGGGATCTCACAGCTTTAACTTTCCAAATCTTTGGGAAACGTTTAGACTTAATGATGTTCTTTACTTTGTTAGCTATCTTATCCGTAGGATCATGAGTGAGAGGCATAGCAGGTACTGAGGAGGGACTGTACTGTAGTCCTAAAACGTTTTACCAGATTAAAGTTTGATTGATCCTTGCTTAAATGCTGTGAATAATTTCGTATTTTATAAGTATTATTATGTAATTTTATCTTTTTATTTATTTTAAATTCTTAATTATAAAATTTATTTTGGCATATTGTTGAATATACTGTAGTAAAAATTTTTGATATTTCATATTTAAAAAATTAATTTATATTTTACAAAATATTATTTTCAGAAATTAATTGTCTTGAATATTTCTAGTATATCATATTAAAATGATATCTTTTTGAAAGAAAAAAAATATTTTTATTTTTTAATCACTGACAATATTTTTTTTTTTTAGATTATCTTAGTAGGCAAAGTAATGTCAATATAAAAACCTCAGATAAATAAATTATTCTGATATAAAATAAGATGAAAATTTTAATTCTTTTAGTTTAATTAATTGAATATTTCTGGTAGACAATCCATTTTCAAAACTACCCCAATGAAAAATAATATAATTGAAAGAAAAAAATAGCTATAAATTTTACATCATAAAAAAGATAGATACAGATATTTGTAGAAGTAAATCAATAATTATGATGATTTTTTTGTTTTCAAAGACATGTTTTTTTTTTTTTTTTTAAATATAAAATTGGCAATATTTAGCTGAATAAATGATTAACTGTTAAAATGATTATTTTCGTATTGATTTGTACTCTATTAGAAAATGAAATCCCATTTGTTATTTGCTATCAGAAGGAGTCAAAACAAATGAAATTTATTTAGGAATAGGATCTTAATATAAGGATAGCCATTTCTCTTCAAAACCTGGTACAAGTAATGTAAACTTTTCAGAAACAATGCACAAATATAGTGGAGGAACATTGATGTGGTAGACTGGTTGAAGTAACAATATCTGATGCACTGCAATATATTAATCAATTTATTCAATAGAAGTGATGCATCACTTTGGAAAAAATTTTTACCCAGGTAAATGTTAGTAATGAGATAGCTTGTGCTATAGACAATGATAAGTTACTATACTGAAAGGCTTGTAAATGGCCTTTTTTGTATAAAATGTATAGACAGCAAAATTTGAAGGACACCAAAATGTAGGAAGTTGAAGCAAAATTTTATCATAATTAAAATAAACATTTATTCAGTATTTTACTTAAGAAAATAATATGGAACACATTACTTAAATTTATATATGGACAGAAAATCTTAAAGTATCATTTGATATGCTACAGATGGATCCTGTAGCAATTGACTGGAAATCATAAGGAATAGCATCTTCACATTCATCATGAGATGATATACTGCAACATGCAACCCTAAAGAAAATATTTTTTAATGTGCATAGTTACTGCAAATGAAATACAGGTAAAATAATTAATGGTATTCCCAAACACATTTTGGAATAAAGTGGTAATTATCAAGCATTCTTAGGGCAATTTGGCTAAAAACTAAGATATATATATATATATGTTACCGTGAAAGACCGAAATTAGAGAATGTCAACATTCTTCGGAGAATGTCGACACATACCAAATACGTTGATGAAAGACCGAATATTTGTTTATATTATTATACATTCGAACCATCGCCGGTATATGTCGACAAACACAGGTAGGCTCTGGTGGAGGTCGAAACGACAAGCCGAAAAGACACAGCCAGAGAAAAGCAACAAAA